>JASEVX010000005.1:36474859-36531752 GCA_031761405.1 Serripes groenlandicus
TGTCTTTGTGCTTTTTAACCAGGTTTTCAACATTTTTGAAACCTGGTTATTAGAATGAAGATGCCATTGTTCTGGCAGGCTCGCCTATAAAACTGTATATCTTAAGTTACAGTTGAC
Organism: Serripes groenlandicus; assembly: GCA_031761405.1. Classification (NCBI taxonomy): domain Eukaryota; kingdom Metazoa; phylum Mollusca; class Bivalvia; order Cardiida; family Cardiidae; genus Serripes; species Serripes groenlandicus. The sequence continues at coordinate 36,474,977 of JASEVX010000005.1, forward strand.
GTATGTAGAAAAAGTTTATGGAAACCTTTCATGGTATTGTGTTTCAGGCCCTAAGGGTCAAAGTCAAGGTTGCTGTTACAAAAGCAGAAAACTGGTTTGTCTAGTTCATATCTGCCGGGCCACAATAATTCAGTCTGTAGCGATGCAGACTGTCAATCCAGGGGTTCTAATCCCAGCTCGGCTAACATTCTTGCTATATATGACAAAAGTCACTGTGACATGTATGCGTCATTTGTCTTTCACCAATGGGCTAAGGGTCTATGTGAAAAAGCAACCAGTTTTATCACATTTTGTTCAGATCTTGTTAAATCTCGGACGTATTTTATGAACAAAACAAAATTGGTTGTCTTTGTGCTTTTTAACCAGGTTTTCAACATTTTTGAAACCTGGTTATTAGAATGAAGATGTCATTGTTCTGGCAGGCTCGCCTATAAAACTGTATATCTTAAGTTACAGTTGACATATTGTAACCAAAGTTGGTATGTAGAAAAAGTTTATGGAAACCTTTCATGGTATTACGTTTCAGGCCCTAAGGGTCAAAGTCAAGGTTGCTGTTACAAAAGCAGAAAACTGGTTGAAACTGAATATCTTTAGTTACCAAAGTTGGTATGTAATAAAAGTTAATGGAGACCTTTCATGGGAGAGGAATCCGCTGTGATCGAGTGGTAAGGCGTCGGAGATATCGAAACCGGGTGTCCCGGGTTGTATCCCCAGTCGCGGCACTAGTCATGGTGGAGTGCCCTTGGGCAATGCACATTTTCTAGCCTAGTACTGGTGTGTTTACCCGGGGATCATGAATAAGTGAACTGTCGCCGTGATATAACAGAAATATTGTTGAAAGGGGCGTAAAACCCCAATAAATAAATTAAATTAATTCATTGGATTACATTCGGGGCTAATCTTTCCCTTTCATATTTATTTTCATTTTTAGCTCGACTTTTTGAAAAAATTTGAGCTATTGTCCCTTGGCGCCGTCCGGCGGCGTGGTCGTCCGGTTAAGGTTTTTTGTTCAGCTCAACTTTTTTTCTGTTTTCTATCAGTCGAGCGTCTGTGCCGTATGCGGTGCTCTTGTTATGCATGCTTCCTTTCTTCTGTGTATATACCCTCTAATCAATTTGGCATTTTCTTTTACACACATTATTCAACAAAGAAACTTAATTGTAATTCTCAAAACATAGGCAGAAGTTCTTCAATCAATCATTGAAAACCTGGTTTTGTTGCATTGCTGCGTTTCTTGTGTTTCTTTTTTTTTACCCCTTTTCCAATCTTAAACATTGTGCCCATATCACATTCTCCTTTCACCCTGCTGGTCGTATTTCAAGCTCATATTGTCCGTTTGTACATCCAGAGCTATATCTAAGGCATGGTTGGATGAATTTGATAAAAACTATATGGAATTGTAAACCAGCAGAGTTATGTACCCTTGATCTTATACTGTATATGTACTGTATACTATGGTTTATATTACAATTACCATATAAACACTCTACAGGTCACATTGAACATTCAGTCTTTATGAAAGTTGATCAGATCTTTCAGCTGCCTCAAAATATAAATTGTGACACGTAGACAAATATAAGAAAATTCTTAGGAACACATTAGAGGCCTGATTTTTTCATCCAATCTTTATGATAAGTCATCAGAACGTCATCTCCATCAAATCCCAGTTAGGTCATGTATGGTAAAAAAATACAGTACGTCAAATTTGAATACACACTAGTTAAGTAACTGGTATCCAAGGTGTCCCAAGCGTTCTTTTACAACTTCTATTTTGGTGGGGCTTTTGAATTCAACAAATTAACATGATTGAAGAATTTTTGGCAGAAATTTAACCCCTTCCCTTTGCAGCAGATGACTTTTTGAAAACATTGTGTCAAAAGGAGAAATTTTGACACAATACTTTCAACCTTTTTCAGTAATTATGCTTCATTTATAGAGATTTATCATACTTTTGCGTAGATGTTTTCAAAGTCGTCTGCTACAGATTTGCTGTATGTGGGAAAGGATTAAAAGGTCATCTGCTAACATGGCATCAGAATGTTTGCAGTGTATGTTGAATGGTTTAGAGGGTTATAAACATAAGACTTATAACAAGTTTAGTTGAAATCTTTTGTCTCAATCATTTTGAAGTAAATATTTTAAATTTGTAATAGTTGTCTGCTTATTTGGAAATCATTTGACTTGTCAAATCTAAAAAACTAAAAATTCAAAAATATAAATTTCTTTTAATTATAGAACTGAAACATTCTAGAAAAAGGAGAATTCTCTTATTAAGACTCCTTTTGCCATAATGTTTTCAACAGATGTCCTCTGCAAAGGCGTCCTGAGTTTTATTTATAAGGAAAACCGTTATAGAGTTGAATAATGTAAAAGTTTATGAATATAATAACCAACTGATTTTTGTTTCCTTTACAGGTTAGAAAATGATGTGAAAAGGTATAAAACAGATTTACAGCTAAGTAGAAACACAGAGCAAGAATATAAGTCTCAATTGAACAGTATGGTTTTGAGTGAAAAGAACTCAAGAGCAGAACTATATCAACTTCAGCAGGACAATGAAAATTTACAGAACAAGTGAGTTAATTGTTTTTTTATTCCAAATACAGCAGAGCTCAAGATAAGGTGCATTTGTGTTCTATATTCCATAGTTAAACAACAAAACATATGTTGTGGGTACCCATACTTAATAGAATCATCTATTTAAGAACCAACTTCACAGGGTTTTACAGGTCACGGTAATAAGACAGATACTGTGGGAAATAGACAAGTTTGTCAAGCTTTAACTAGGCCACTGTATAGCATGACAATTTTATTTTCCCCTCTTTCTCTCACATTGGAGATTGAAACCCTCAGCGTCTGATTTCACAAATCGTCAAATACCTATAAAACAGTTTGGGTCCAGATCAGGTCCCACAAAATGTGGAGCCTGATCTGAAATCCTATCTGTTTGACACTCTGAATTTATTCAGCAATAATTTGAAAGAAAAATTATAATTTCAAACTGTTGGCTGATGAAAATACCCAAATTGTTGTGATTTAATAAGTAATGAATAAGATATTGTGTGCCAGTGATCAGTGCAACCCTCCTTTTCTAGGTCTTTGCATATCTTCATTGCTCTTTTCATAACCCAGAGAATTGTTGACAGCTGTTGTTAGTTCACTAGTTGTTGTGATTTTCACAACTTTATAATGACTGATCAATGTAATTGAAAATATTGTATCAGAGTGATATTGGATAACAATTATCCCATTCCCACTTGACACACTTGACACTGCTGTAGCAAGCAACTCTAAAAAGTAAAACAATGTGGGAAAAGGAGAATATATTCGTAATGTTATATATTTTGTTCTACAATTGTTATTCATTTAGAGAAATTTCCCTTATTCTCTAGACGTTTTTCCAAGTTGTCTGCTGCAGAATATTTCTGTGTGGAAAAGGGTTACAGTTAACCCCTTCCCTCATACGACAATTCTGCAGCAGAGGATTTTGAACGTATTTTGTCAAAAAATATTGAATGGATAACCTATGACTAAAAGTGGAAAACATTGTGTCAAAAGGAGAAATTGCATGTTTTGTGCAATTTCTTCTTTTGTCACTATGTTTTCAAATAGCTGTCTGCTGCAGAGGCGTCATAAAGCGTCTATATGAGGGAAAGGGATAAGGACATTTTAATTAAACCAATATTGTGTATAATCAATACAGCTGTTATCACATAAGTTCATCTCGCATCCTGACTGTTAATTGACATTTACAGAACTGTCATGTATACTCCTTTGGACATTGAGATCATTACAATGAGAAAATAATTACAACGAATATTGATAAATCACAAATAATTAGTAATCAATCACCAAAATTTAGTACACCTGTCACCAGGACTATGATGCCGTTAGTTTATTACCCGATATTCTATTTTTAGAATATATTGGATTCAATGATAAAAGAGACTTTTTATACATCTTCAGCAGGCATTTTAAAACATGGCTGGAATAAGGAGACCCTCCTCATGAAGTATACATTTCAATTGCTTCAAGCATAACGGATATATATCTACATCTTATAATAATGTAGTTTCCATGAAATCCATGATTTAACGGTATCTTCATTAGTTGATTAAATTGTCCTTTGCTGAAGTAAGGTTGTCTCCTTTTACCCTTAAGACTTTTATGTCCCTTAACCCTTTCCCTCATACGACAATTCTGCAGCAGACAACTGAACGAATTTTGTCAAAACATAATTGAATGGATAACCTATGACAAAAAGTGGAGAACATTGTGGCAAAAGGAGAAATTGCATGTTTTGTTTAATTTCTTCTTTTGTCGCTATGTTTTCAAAAAGCCATCTGCTGCAGAGGCGTCAGAAAGCGTCTATATGAGGGAAAGGGTTAAACTGTGAACAAAATGTGCAGAACCTTATTAGACCTGCTGATGTGTAGGTTGCAATTTCCCTATGAATTAGTTTCTTTTAGTACAACTCAAAGGTTACTGGTATTGTATATGGTAACATTATCTATTTAACACTTTCCCTCACATAGACGCCTCTGCAGCAGATAGCTTTTTGAAATCATCATGAAAAGTTTCTCCTTTTGCCACAATGTTTTTCACTTTTAGTCATACGTAATCCATTAAATTATGGAGATTTTCTATTTTTATACCCCTGATAAACTAAGTTTAGAGGGGGTATATTGGAGTCACCCTGTGGTTGGTTGGTCGGTCAGTCGGTTGGCCCGTGCGATTTTCATTGTCTGGAGCATAACTTTAAAACTTATTGTTGGAATTTAAAACTTCATACGATGATTCAACACATTGAGAGGAAGTGGGGGGTGTACAGGATCCATAGATCTACTTAACCTAATTACAGAGTTATTGCCCTTTGTTACTTTTTCCTGTCCAGAGAATTACTTAATAACTAATACATGGAATCTAATAAAACATCATACACTGGTAGAGCACAATGAGAGGAAGTGCAGAGTACAAGAACCATAACTCTAATTTACTGAATTACAGAGTATTTGCCCTTAGTTACTTTTTCTTGTTCGTAGAGTCTTGTCCGGAGCATAACTTTAAAACTAATTGTTGGAATTTAATAAAACTGCATACGATGATACAACACATTGAGAGGAAGAGTGGTGTACAGGAACCATTACTCTATTTTACCTAAATACAGAGTAATTGCCTTTTGTTACTTTTTCTTGTCCGGAGAATTACTTAATAACTAATAGATGGAATCTAATAAAACTGCATACAATGTTAGAGCATAATGAGAGGAAGTGCAGTGTACAAGAACCGTAACTCTAATTTACATAATTACAGAGTTATTGCCCTTTTTACTTTTTCTTATTCATAGTCTTGTCCGGAGCATAGCTTTAAAACTAATTGTTGGAATTTAATAAAACTTCAAACGATGATACATCACATTGAGAGGAAGTGCGGTGTACATAAACCATAACTCTATTTTACCTAAATACAGAGTTATTGCTCTTTGTTACTTTTTCTAGTCAGGAGAATTACTTAATAACTAATAGATGGAATCTAATAAAACTTCATACAATGGTAGAGCACATTGAGAGGAAGTGCATTGTACAAGAACCATATACCTATTTTAGCTAATTACAGATTTATTGCCCTTTGTTACATTTTCTTGTTCGTAGAATAATTTTCATCGCCCTTTCTTTCTTTTTTCTTGTCCGGAGATTATCTTTAAAACTACAAGTTGGAATTAAAGGTGGGGTTTCTTAATATTCCACTACCTTTCCTATCAGGGTGACGTTCGGGGGTATTAATCACATTCAGTGATAGTTCTAGTTTTACAAAATATGTTCAAAGTCGTCTGCTGCAGAATTGTCATATGAGGAAAAGGGTTAATAATTTGATATTGTAACCCTCTGATAGCTGTTCTAGCACATGCAGTCGTTTTTAGACATTTTTGCAACAGATGATTATTAGCTCACCCAAGTTGGAAGTGCTCAAGGTGAGGTATTGGGATCACATTATGTCCGTTGTCAACAATTGCCTTGTTAACATTCTACAGGTTACATTTTGTATCCGATCTTCATCAAAGTTTATCGGAACATATATCTCCATCAAATCTTGGACAAGTTGGAAACTGGGTCATCTGAGGTCTTAAACTAGGTCACTAGGTCAAATTGAAGGATAATCTTGTTAACCCTCTTTGGAGGCCACATTTTTACTTCGAGAATGTTGAAACTTTGTCAGAATGTTTGTCTTGATGATATGTAGGCAAAGTTCGAATATAGGTCACTAGGCCAAATTGAAGGAAAAGCCTGTTAACACTCTAGAGGCTGCATTTTTAGCATCAGCAGCTTAAAATTTGATCAAAATGTTTATCTTAAAGATATGTAGGCCAAGTCCGAAATAGGGTCATATTGTTTAAGAAACTAGGCCACAAGGCTAAATGTAAGGAAATTCTTGTTAACACTCTAGAGGCCGCAATTTTTGCTTCAGCAGCTTGACATTTTGTCAGAATGTTTGTCTTAATGATTTCTAGGTCAAGTTCGAATATGGGTCATATATTTAGGAAGATCTTTTCAACACTGTGGAGACTGCATTTTTTATTTCAGCACTTTGAGACTTTGTCATGAGTTTTGCATTAGAAATCTCATTGCATAACTCAGGTGAGCGATCTAGGGCAATCATGTCCCTCTTGTTTTACTCAAGCATGTTGAAATTTTGTCAGAATAAATGTCTTGATGATTTCAAGGCTTAGTCTGAATATGGGTCATGTCTGGTCAAAAACTATGTATATAGGCAACATTTGAGAAATATTTTGTTAACACTAGGGACCATATTTATCAGCTCGAAACTTTGTCAGAATGTTTGTCTAGATAATAGTTAAGTAAGGCCAAAAATTCTGTCTGAATTGGTGTTTAATTTATATCATATAGATTTGAATATAGGTCATGTTGGGTCAAAAACAGGGTCACTACGCTCAATTGAAGGCAAATATTGTTAACACTAGACTAGTTTAAATGCTTATCTGACCGCAAAATGAGTTATGGTCATTGACTTTGTGATTAATTTAACTCGGGTGAGCGATCCAGGCCTTTACACTACATGTACTTTGCTTAAGTTATTCATCATCATATTATGACTGTATATTACACGGTTCATTACTTAAACATATTGATCATTATATGGGCTTTTAATAACAAAGGCAAATGCATTACAAAACATACTGGATACATTTTTGCCATTTTGGTAATTCATAAAAACAGATAATTGATGGCTTTAACTTGCTACATTTCTTGTTATCTCAAGTTTTTCATCAATTTTATTTATTTGTTACAGATTACATAATTTAGTAACTAGTCGCCAAAAAGATAAAGAGAGTTTGTCAGCTGCAGAGAGGAAACTGGCAGAGGAAAAGAAGGCCAAAAGCAGTTTGGAACAACATCTAATGGCAGAAAGGAAAGCTAAGAAAGCAGAAGATGCAGCAGCGGCTAGAGCAGTGGCGTTGGCAGCATCACAAAGGTATACTATACATTGACATGTTTAACTTATTTACTTATATACTGTTCGGATATGTCTGGTTTGAATTATTTGTTGCATGAAATATGCCCCTTTTGGGACTTCAAAAATGTTGTATCAATTTTGCATGCAATGCCCTTCTCACAAACCATAGATGCTATTGCTTTTGAAATTGACACATTTATTGGACATCATCAGATGACCTTGCAGGACAAGTCTCATAACTCATATTACATCATATTTTGACTGAATTATGTCACTTTTAGGACTTGAGGACCCAGTGCATGCATGTTTGTCGACCTTCGCTGTCCAAACAAAACAATTAAAAGTGGGCTGCTGCAGAAGCGTCTGCAGTTGGGAAAGGGAAATTTATTTAGGGACTTTTATCATGACATCTGTGGATATAACGTATTTTTTGCAAAAGTGAACAGTGAACACTGGGAAGCTTGCGGTCTCATCGAAATTCTGAACGTTGAGCTACATTTTGAAATGAGACCTTAAAAGTTTAAGTCTGATAAAATGTTAGTACAGTGTTACTGTAGCCCTTATATTATATGTATATCCCTTAATGTGTTGATATCAAATTGAGATGCAATAAGATTCCATTTGTCATTTGAGATGACCCAGAGAACAGTATCTGATATGGAAAGGGTTGTATGAGCTTTTATTGCATTGATAAAGATTTCAGTAGCATTCTTTAGACTTCAACACAAGATAATGAGACTAAGCTACCAGTGAAGATTCAGAACAACCCATGCCTCCACACTGTCTGATCTGGATCTTTGTTCATAGCGCCTAGTCCTACAAACAACCTAGAAGAGGAAATAGTTATTTCTAAAATACTACTATGCAAAGTTGCATTTTAATGTAATTCATGTTAATTTTAAAACCTCATTTTTAGCTCTACTGTCTTCAGTTTTGATTGTATCTCAATCAAACTTATACAGTAGTTAGATATCCATGAGAGCTCGGTTCCTTTGCAAACCAGCCAGAACCGCCCATGCAAGACTGGATTATGGCCCTTGAAATTGTCAAAATTGCTATAATAGAGCTTGTGAACACAATAGAGGCTCCATTTACTATCTGATCTTCACCAAACTTAGATAGTAGTTAAATATTGATGAGAGCTTGGTTCCTTTCGAAAACTAGCCAGATGTGCCCTTGCATGACTGGATTATGGCCCTTGAAGTTGTCAAAATTGCTATAATACAGCTTGAGAACGCAATAAAGTCTTCAGTTTTAATTGCATCTCCATCAAACTTATACAGTAGTTAGATATCCATGAGAGCTCGATTCCTTTCGCTAACCAGCCAGATCCGCCCATGCAAGACTGGATTATGGCCCTTGAAATTGTCAAAATTGCTATAATACAGCTTGTGAACACAATAGAGCCTCCATTTACTATTCGATCTTCACCAAACTTAGATAGTAGTTAAATATTGATGAGAGCTTGGTTCCTTTTGCAAACCAGCCAGATCCGCCCATGCAAGGCTGGATTATGGGCCTTGAATTTGCCAAAATTGCTATAATAGAGCTTGTGAACACAATAGAGGCTCCATTTACTATCTGATCTTCACCAAACTTAGATAGTAGTTAAATATTGATGAGAGCTCAGTTCCTTTCGAAGACCAACCAGATGTGCCCTTGCATGACTGGATTATGGCCCTTGAAATTGTCAAAATTGCTATAATACAGCTTGTGAACACAATAAAGCCTCCATTTACTATCCGATCTTCACCATACATACATACTCTGGATTGAAAATGACCAAAGAACCATCCCAGTAGAGCATAGGCCCTCATGAGGTTTAGAATCATTGAGCTAACAGTTTTAGGACTAGAATCATTGAACTAACAGTTTACCATATATATCCGTTTTTTAAGAGGAGAGAGCTGCACAGACCTTTGTTTATCAAGAAGAAGGGACACAGAAAATGATATGAAACAGATACAGTGGGACTTACAGTCTAAAGATGATAAGATTAGACAGCTGGAAAAGGAAGTACTGGTAAACTTTTTCTAACTTAACCCTTTCCCATCTGCAGACACATCTTGAAGTAGACAAATTTTGAAATCATTGTGGCAAAAGGACAAAATCCTTATGATTAGCAATTTCTCAGATTGCTTCTATGTTTTTAACTCAATTTAATATTTGTTTCTTCATTTATGGGATCCAGGGGTTGTGAGTTTGAATTGAGCTCGGCCAACTTTCTTTCCAACGATTGACAAAAGTCAATGCGACATGCGTCATTCCACCAATGGGCTAAGTCTATGTGGAAAAGCAGCCAATTGCTTGGGAAGATTGTTGTGTGGAGTACTGGTTTGAGAAAACCAGGAAATGCATGAGTAGGTGAACTTGCCGCCATGATATAACTGATAAATTGTTAAAAACGGCGTTAAACCCCAATCAATCAATCATTTATGGGAAGCGAAAGCATTTAAGCTAAAAATTGTTTGCTGAAGATTTGTTGGCCAAGTTCGATAACCAGCCAAACTACGAGAAACTAATAGGGTGGTCGCACCTCCCCAGAATGTTTGACTTTGATATCATGTCAGAATGGTTGACTTGATGATATCTAGGTCAAGTTCGAATATTGGTCATATTAGGTCAAAAACTAGGTCACTATGCCAAATTGAAGGAAAGTCTTGTTAACACTCTGGATTCCATATTTATAATTTGAGCATGTTTAAATCTTGCAAGAATGGGTATTTTAATGATATCTTGGCAAAGTTTGATTATGGGTTATGTCTGGTAAAAAACTCAGTTACTTGGCAAAATTGTAGGAATATCTTGTAAACACTGGATGGAAGCACTATTTTTTTTAACTTTAAGCATGTTGAAAGTTTTTCAGAACAATTGTCTTGATGGTTTCTAAACAAAGTGTGCATGTGGGTCATGTCGGATCAAATGCAAGGTCACTAGGCCAAATTGAAGGGATATTTTGTTAACAAGTTTGTTTAGCTTACCTAACTGCAAAATTAGTTTTTGTGATTAACTTTTCAGTTGGCATATCCAGGCCCTCCTGTTCCAATATGAATAAATATATTGGCTCCATTGACAGCCCAAACATTCATTCCAAAATCTTTCCTTTCAGATGCATAGGGATCACTTCTCCTTAGTCTGTCAGGCTCAATTTTACTTACTGAAATATTGGTAGGTGATGTGTGTTCCTTTGAATACTCTTGTTTCATGGGAGACTCTGACATAGGGACTTCATGTTATCATTCTTTGTTATTATTATATTAATGTGTCATTTCTCTTCTTTTCAGTCTCTACGTGTTTACAAGGAATCACAGAATGACACTGAGGTTTTGATGTCAGCGCTATCAGCCATGCAAGATAAGACTTCACATCTGGAAAACAGTCTGAGTGCAGAGACTCGCCTTAAACTTGATCTTTTCTCAGCACTCGGAGAAGCTAAAAGACAGATGGAAATATTACAGAGTAAGATCTTCAAATTGTTTTAAGTTTCCTTTTTGACTTCTTCTTAAATTTGACTTTCATACAATTGACAACATTTTTTCATTGATTTTTTTCAGATATTTTAAAATTAGATGACCATTTAAATAGCATATGAGATAAAAAATTAAATAACAAACATTGATTTTTTTTTTTTTTTTTTGTAGATGTCATACAGAAGAGAGATATGGAGATATCGGACCTGAAGTCGAAGGTGTCTCAGGCCATGGCCCTTATACCATCTGATTCTATGGAGAACAACATCACCAGAGCCAGCTCTGGGAGTTCCTCGCCTTCACCTCTCTACTCAAACTCACAGACACAGACACAGACAACAGAAAATGGCAAGATCATCAAATCTAATCTGAATCCACACGCATCCGACTACACACCCAAACAAATATAAGCATGTCTCAATAGAAGGATGGGAAACATTTCCATATACTTGGTCAATATTCTTTTTCTGTGTATAAGAGTTAAGAATTCATTCAGCCAACTTATTTGAATAGCATGGACACCTGAATATGTTACTTTGACCACTGCATTCAAGAGTTGGTGACAACAAAAGTCGTTTAAGAAAAGTGTGATTATAATTTCATGAACTTATTGGAAGAAACAATTTATGATTGGTAGATCTAAAGTACAGATATTTAAATGTCTGAAGATGACTTATTTATCCACAGTCAATTATTTATCCCATTACGTAAGAAACATAAAAGTAATCTGTTGTTTTCTAAACTGGGTTAGATAGATACTTATTGTAATAATGTTTTGTAAATGACATGGACTTTTTAAGTGCTATAAACTGCAAGTCTACTTTACATACACTTCCAGGTGTATGTTTTAGTCTTTCATGGGTTTCGTGTTAATGAACTCATGGCAGACAGAAATTGAATCATTTGAATGCATAGGTAGTCGATTTGCTTTCATTAACCCTTTCCCATTTATGAAACATCTGCAGAAGACAACTAGGCACAAATATTGAAAATCTGCATAAACGAAAGCATAATTATTGAATTGAAAACATTGTGACAAAAGGAGAAATGGTTTATTATGAGCAATTTCCTCTGTTGTTGCAACATTTTTAAACATCATCTTTGTGGTAAAGGGTTTAACTTATGAAGAAACAGATGATTGACCAAGTGATGTTTGTAATAGTTTCACATTGACCTATTAACATGGTTAATTTGTATTGACAGAGAGCCGTGTGCTCATTATTTTATTCTTGTAAACCCTACCACTTACATTAATGGTTAGATCATGACCATTAAGTACTTTGTCTGCACATATATCTTTACAGATGTGCACACAAGTAGAATTCGTTTCAAATTATATTGCTACAGACAGTACTCTTGATATTAAATCTTAGGCTCACTGTATCTCACTTATTTGCTAGGCCCAAACACCAACAAAAAAAGCTGATTTGCTCATAGAATTACTGCCGCTATATTGTTCTTGAAAGCTTTCTCAAGTATGTGAAAAAATGCATGTAGTATTACTGTGTCACCTTTCTTGGCAGGTAGATGCACAGGGTTCACTTCTCATTGTCCCATTCTGACGCATGTATCTATGAACACTCGTTAAGTATAATTTAGTAATCAGTGTGCCATGCTAGTTACAAGAATGTCATATGAAAACAAAATAGGGAGTTTTCTCTGTGGTTTCATGAACAATCAGCTATCCAGGATTGACATAGAAACTAATATTTAAGAATTGATTTGAAAGCATTGTGGATAAATAAGAAATGGCTCATTTGGAGCATTTAGTACTTGTCACCTGCAAAAGACTATTTTTGTGTGGCATGACTTATGCTATTGATCAAGCCATTATTACACCGACAGTATTTGTTCTCTTGAACTATGTTGCAAGCGTTTGATGATATTTGGTTTGAAATAGAATTCTACTCGTTCATATCTGTTTCAGTAATATGTTCCATTACTAGTATTTAATTATTTTTCGATTTATTAGCTGTTGATGTATGTTTGTATATGGGTAATACCTGTAAGAGAACTCCTGGAGTATATATAGCTGATGTCAAGAGGTTCTATTCACCAACCATTCTTTACCCTTTTCCCACATACAACACACCTTGGCCAAAAAACAGAGAATCTCTATACATGTATATTCAAGTATGATATTTGAATAGGGTTGGAAATAATGTGGCAAAAGGAGAAATTGCTCATTAATCAATTTCTCCTTGCTGAAACGTTTTCACTAGCGTTACATTGATCCTATATGGTGGAATGGGTTAACAACATTCTTATACTAAATTGACAAAGAGGGAACTTTGAAATTTAAAATGGTTGGTGAATACTGGCTGTGGTCTTTTTGAAATAACATCAAATATGGTTAAAGAGAAAAACATGTCGAAGAGAAGACATCAAGTTTTAAGAAGCTCATTAGGCAGAAGTGTTCATTTGGAGAGAGAACATGTTTTGATAAATTTCTGGTTAATCCAACATTGAGGATGTTCATAGAACCAACGAAATTTGATTCAAGTGATTTCCTTCAATTATGGGTTTGATCTTAAGTTATTCATTCTTAAAATAGCTTTACCTGACTACATCTATGCAGTAATTTGTTGCTTTTATGGACTGTTATAGTACAACAATGTATTTAAAATAACAAAACAGTTACCGGTAGCGAAGTTTTTGTTTTGTCTTGTTTGATTTGTTTTGTCTGATAATTTGCTAGTACATAATTGAATTAAGCTAGAATGTGAAAACATTATTAGTCTATTAATGACAAGTTAAAAGGGTAATTCATCTTGAAACAATCCTTTTCTGGACTTCAATTCTTTCTTTAGACACTTTCTTTAAAAGTTTTCATTCCCCATAACAAACACAATGAACCCTGAAATCATTGTGATAAAAGTTTTTTTTTTTCTTCTCCTTAACCCTTTCAGCGCCAAATTGTTTAAAGTAGACTCTTCCAGGTTCAAAATCGGGCGTCTCCATTTCTCATGTAATATAATATAATTTTGGACTATTTTGATAACTAAAAGGCAAACAATGCTGAGTTCAGGTGAGACAGCTCGTTACGAGCTGACTCACCTGAATCAGTATTGTTTGCAAAAACCTGAATATTGCCTTTGGCGCTGAAAGAGTTAATCATTATAAAATTATCTCAAAACTCTAATAACAAACCAATATGTCCAAACCCTTTCCCAAGTACAGACAAGTATGAGGTAAAAGACTTTCAAACACATTTTGCAAAGGGAGAAATTTCTCCTAATGCCAAACTGTTTTGAACTGTGTTAAATTATTATGCTTTCATTTCAATAGCATGGATGATTTCAAAGTCGTCAGTTGCAGATCTGTTGTACATGAATGTGGGCAAAGGCCAAAGAAAAGAGGACAAAGCCTTTACAATCATGATCAAAAGTGAAAAACATTTGAAGTCATTCTCCAGCATAATATTAATGGATAAATCAATTTTTATGTGAGCAAACCATGACTTTCCCCAACCCCCTAATTGTTAATGTATCACTGTAATACATGTTATCCCTTTCCCTCAAATGACAATTCTGCAGCAGACGACTTTATCAAAACATAGAAAATCTCCATAATTGAATGGATAACCTATGACACAAAGTGGAAAACATTGTGGCAAAAGGAGAAATTGCACGTTTTGTGCAATTTCTTCTTTTGTCACTATGTTTTCAAAAAGCCGTCTGCTGCAGAGGCGTCGGAAAGCACCTATATGAGATCTATATGAGGGAAATGGTTAACCCCCCCCCCCCCCCCCCCTTTCCCTCATACAAATCCACAGCAGAGGACTTTGAATTTAAGACATTTTGTCAAAAAATAGAAAATCTCTATAATTGAATGGATAACCTAAATGGAAAACATTGTGGCAAAAGGAGAAATTGCTTGTTTTGAGCAATTTCTTCTTTTGTCACGGTTTTCAAAAAGCCGTCTGCTGCAGAGGCGTCAGAAAGAGTCTATATGAGGGAAATTGTTAACACTTTTCTTCATACAAATCTACAGCAGCTGAAATAAACAAATAACTGCCAATATAAGAACCTGCAGCAGACACATGTTGATAGACTTTGCTTCTTGAAAGTTTTGTGTTGTTTTTTTCTCTGAATTTTTGTTTGTCCCGACTTATTTGTTGTTTTGTATTTTTGTCATGCAAATGGCCGTTTTCTCTTTCATTTCAATTTCTTTAACCCTTCTCACTGAATCAAACTTATTTGAATATCAATTGTAAGTAAACCTTTCATGCCGTTTTTCACATTGACTGAACTCGAACCTTTTGCATTTGAAAAACATGTTGTTTTAATGATTATACATATCATGGTTAATAAGTTATTGTAGGATTAACAAGTCATGGATGAGGTATGAACAGATTCAGTCCAATCTAAAATGCTCGAAATTCAATGTATTTTTGAATGTCCCATATTTGTGTCTATGTCTTCTATCAATATGTCACTGGTATTATGTAGGGAAACTATTGATCTTCTTTCTAGCCTAGTGACATATAGATAAAGCTATGTGTAATCCTATTAAAAAAGGGGTATTTTGACAGTGAAATCATCATTTCATTGTTTAGTCTGCCAAAGTCTTAATTGAAATTATTTTGCATAAAAAGGGTAAATAGTATTGCTTCAAGTTGTGACCATTTAGAAGACATGTTGTAATGATGTAGTTAAAGATAACAAAAAAGACCAGCTGGTAAATAAAGAAACACAGGAGTCATAATGTCGTTTTATCTCTTTTGTTTTCATCTTCCATAGACAGGTCCCTTACATATCTCTAGAGGTTCTAAACCCTTTCCCTCATATAACCACTTTTTGACACCTGCAGCAGACTGCTTTTTGAAAACATAAAGACAAAAGAAGAAATTGTTCAAAAGAGCAATTTCTCCTTTTGCCACAATGTTTTTACACTTTTAGTCATAGGTTATCCATACAATTAGAGATTTTCTATTTTTTAACAGATTGTCACATTAGAAATCACATTCAAGTGAGCGATCTAGGGCCATGATGGCCCTCTTGTTCTGTGTAATAAACTTGCATAAATAGGATGAACTCTTATTTCCTTCAAAACACTAGACTTACAGGTGAGTGTCAAAACCAGCACAAAGCAAGTTAAATTGGTTGTGACTGAGATCAGCTGCTGTTGAACAAGGGTGTTGAACAAATGGTGCTAGTTGACAACATAATTGTCTACATTAACCCTTTCCTTAAAACAGACAACTTCTGAACCCTTTGTAGCAGACAACTTGTTAAAACATTCAGGAAAAAGGAGAAATTGCTCATCTCTGTATCTAAAATAAACTTCCAAAATGCTTTATTTATATTTCAAAGCAGGGAAGATGTTAATTATAACAAAGTGTTATTTCATCTTCTAACGATGTTGTGTTACATCTTTGTATAATTTAACTTTCGATATGCCTCATAAACCTCATAAATCACGTTGCGTGATAAAAAGAATATTATTTATTATCACTTTTAATAAACTTGTTAACTAAGCTGAATATGACCTCCGCATAATTATTGGCGCCATTGATATACGGTTTACTGACGAAATTAAGATATCTTGGGAAAACCGGGTTTTCTTTTTGTGTTTCGTCATGTGATAAAAAGAATCTGACATTTCATAAAAAGTTTTAATAAACTCGTCCAAGAAATTTGTTATTAAGCTCGCCAAAGGCTCGCTTTATTTCAAATCTCGGAACTTGTTTAATAAAACTTTATATGAAATGACAACTCGATCCTATATATATATCTGGAATGTTCTATTTTGATAGAAAAAAATGTTTCAAATTATTTCTTCCTTTCCCGAAATAGATTAAAAATTCATCTGCTTTGAGGCATCTAAAATCATCTTTATAAGTAAACAGGTTAAATCTTATTATGACTACTCTAAGAAAACGTCAAAGAAAGGAAATTCTGCTTTATCTGGTTGTAGTAGATCTGACAGAAAACAGACTGTGCCTGCCCACCCCTCATACAAACTATATGGACTGTCCGGTATTCGGGCCTGCTGGAACTCTCCGGAAAACAGGAACTCTGCAAACTTCAATGCCCTATACAGATGTTTCTTATCACCTGCAAATACATAATAATACAGACATTCACTTACTGCAGGTAAAATCAAACCTTTTATTAGAGAAAAAGAATTTTCAAATAAATTGTGATCATGGTGGCAGTCAAATTTATCTTACAGTAAAAACAATAGCATACAACATGTATCACATCTCTATTTTATCTGTTAAAGCTATATAGATTTATTTAGAGATTTGGAATGAATGTATATTGTTTTATGGCGCATCGACAGCTAAGGTCATTTAGCGCGCATTTAAATTTTATTATTCATGTTCCCTGGGTGAACAAACAAGTACTAGGCTAGAAAATGTGTCTTGCCCAAGGGCACTCCACCATGACCGAATTGCCGCGACTGGGGATCGAACCCGGGACACCCGGTTTCGAAATCCCCGACGCTAACCACTCGACCACAGTTAGAGATTTGGGACTCATAAGTCAATTTTGATTTATACCTGATATAATATTAACTGACAAACGCTTTCAAAGAAATAAAATAAAAAGGCAAGTATCACTGCACTGTCATTAGGAAAAATTAAGTCGCTATTGCCATGTAATGCAAACAACCCGCCCCCTGACGGCCATGTTTTTTGACCAATCATAATGACATGGAAGGAATCTCACACAGTCACCCAAGGAATATTTCAACAAAATGATTTGAAAATCGACCTCATGCTTTCGGAGAAGATTTTTAAGATGTTCACTACAGCCATTAAAGACAAAACAGACCGCACCCTGACAGCCATGTCTTTTAAGCAACAAACATGAAAGAGGGTCACTCAAGGAACACTTCTACATTTGGCTTCATACTTTTTGGAGGAGAACAAGGAACATTTCTACAAAATGATTTAACAAGAAACCGTTGAAGACGGTAAGGCCGGATTGTCGGCAATTTGACCTTGAAAATCGACAAACCAAGGTCAAGGTCAAAGTAACCATAGAAATCAATAGAATTTGATGCTAGTTACCTTCAGGCAAAGTTTCAAGTTTGTAACCCTTTCCAGTGCTGAGATTTTGCCTCAACCTGAAACTTTAACCAAAATAATGACGGACAGACGGACTAGAGCAATCCGTCCAAAAATCGACCTCAAGCTTTCGGACAAGATTTTTAAAATTTTCACTATAGCCACTAAAAGCAAAACAGACCGCACCCTGTCAGCCATGACTTTTTATCAATCAACATGACTTGAAAGAATCTGATAGAGGGTTACTCAAGGAACACTTCTACTCAATTACTTTAAAATCTGGCTTCATACTTTTGGAATGAATGAATGAATGTATATTGTTTTATGGCGCATCGACAGCTAAGGTCATTTAGCGCGCAATTAAATTTAATTATTCATGATCCCTGGGTAAACAAACCAGTACTAGGCTAGAAAATGTGCCTTGCCCAAGGGCAAGGACATCCGGTTTCGAAATCCCCGACGCTAACCACTCGACCACAGCGGATTCCCATACTTTTGGAGGAGAAGATTTTAATAAAGCCATTTAAGGCAAAACAGCTAAGACCCGTGGTAGCCATGTTTTTAAGACAATCAACATGGCTTGTAGGAATTTCATAGAGGGTCACCCAAGGAACATTTCTACAAAATTATTTGAATTTTGGTCAATCAGTTCGAAAGGTGAAGATTTTTAAACAAAAAATATTTGGGTTGCCATGGAAACAAAATATTTGCATGGCCCAGTGGCTACGGAGGAGAAGTCGTTTGAAGCTAAAAGTTGAAGTCTGCATAAAGGACGCACAATGGACAGTAAGCTTGACTGGCTTTCAGCCTGTGAAGCTAAAAACCCATCAGGCTTTCAATTATGTATAGATAGGAAATTTCTTGAATTCATTTAAAGCCCTGCCCACAACTGTTCCAATTAATTAGCAAAATGTTGCCTTGTGATGACTACATAAGTCAGTTGAAGGTAAAGTGAAGATAAGTCCCAGTATATCATGGTGGTGTCTTAAACCTTTTCCCACATACAACACATCTGCAGCAGATAGGAAATAATATGGAAAAGTGTCTGAATGAAAGAACAAGTAACACTTATTGAATAGTCTATAAAATATTGTATGCTGGAGTAACAGGCCCCTAACATTACATTACAGGGTACACTAATCATTTTTGGAAATTTAGTCAAAAATGTGAAGAATTATTAAATAAAATTAAACATTCATCATGAGCAATTTCTCCTTTGCCACAGTGTTTTCAGAAAGCGTATGAATGTGGAAGATGGCTAATGAATGTATACCTGTGAGTCTATAGAGCAGTAAGAACACATAACCACTTCCAGCAACGCCATGACATATTCCAGGGCCTTTCCTCAACAATCCTTTCTGCCATGTGAGTTCTCCGCACCTAATACAGGCCTGTAGATACCTGTCATCACCCCAGACCTTGTATGCTCGGGCAAACATGTACACAACACCTGAAATGAAATTCAAGTAGATAACTAATTTTTGCATTTGCAGATGACTTTTCATAGCAGACAACTTTGAAAACATTGAGGCCAAAGGAAAAACTGCTAAAAATATTTGTTTATATAACAATAGCTTTTTAGCAAATCATGTGTCCTGAACTTTAATATTTTTCCACAAATTATTAAACATAGACATGCCAGAAAACCTCTTTCATCAGAAAAAAGGTCCAACTCTTTCCCGGATACAGATGACTTTTCACTCCCTGGAAAACAAATTGCCAAATTAAGCAATTTCTTTTTATCCCACAATGTTTGCCTCTCATACTCGCAGATGTTACAGAGTTCAAATTTGCAAATTAACATTTAATTAACACTTTCCTACTTGCAGATCTATTTTGGCAAAAGAAGAAATAGCTCATAATAAGCGATTTCTCCTTTTGACAAAATGTTTTCAATATGTTGGTGTGAATGGTGTTTTAGACAACTGACAACTTTTAGAGGGAAGCTACTACTTTTTTTAGAGGGAAGCTACTAGGGAAGCAACTCCTTTTTTTTAGAGGGAAGCTATTACTTTTTTTAGAGGGAAGCTATTACTTTTTTTAGAGGAAAGCTATTACTTTTTTTAGAGGGAAGCTACTACTTTTTTTAGAGGGAAGCTACTACTTTTTTTAGAGGGAAGCTACTAGGGAAGCAACTCCTTTTTTTAGAGGGAAGCTACTAGGGAAGCAACTCCTTTTTTTTAGAGGGAAGCTATTACTTTTTTTAGAGGGAAGCTATTACTTTTTTTAGAGGAAAGCTATTACTTTTTTTAGAGGGAAGCTACTACTTTTTTTAGAGGGAAGCTACTACTTTTTTTAGAGGGAAGCTACTAGGGAAGCAACTCCTTTTTTTAGAGGGAAGCTATTACTTTTTTTAGAGGGAAGCTATTACTTTTTTTAGACGAAAGCTATTACTTTTTTTAGAGGGAAGCTACTACTTTTTTTAGAGGGAAGCTACTACTTTTTTTTAGAGGGAAGCTACTAGGGAAGCAACTACTTTTTTTAGAGGGAAGCTATTACTTTTTTTAGAGGGAAGCTATTACTTTTTTTTAGAGGGAAGCTATTACTTTCTTTAGAGGGAAGCTACTACTTTTTTTAGAGGGAAGCTACTACTTTTTTTTAGAGGGAAGCTACTAGGGAAGCAACTCCTTTTTTTAGAGGGAAGCTACTACTTTTTTTAGAGGGAAGCTATTACTTTTTTTAGAGGGAAGCTACTACTTTTTTTAGAGGGAAGCCATTACTTTTTTTAGAGAGAAGCTTTTACTTGTTTTAGAGGGAAGCTACTACTTTTTTTAGAGGGAAGCTTTTACTTTTTTTAGAGGGAAGCTACTTCTTTTTTTTAAGAGGGAAGCTACTACTTTTTTTAAAGTCTTTGATAAATATAACTTGACTAGGGATCAATCCTTATTCTCCCTCTTTAACCCTTTCCCTCATACTACAATTCTGCAGACGACTTTTAACATATTTTGTCAAAAAGTAGAAAATCTCTATAATTGAATGGATAACTTATGACTAAAAGTGGAAAACATTGTGGCAAAACTTCTTTTGTCACTATGTTTTCAAATAGCCGTCTGCTGCAGAGGCGTCAGAAAACGTCTATATGAGGGAAAAGGTTAGCAGCAGACAGCTTTTTAAAAACATAGTGACAAAAGAAGAAATTGCTCAAAACAAGCAATTACTCCTTTTGCCACATTCTTTTCAACTTTTAGTCATAGGTTATCCATTCAATTAGAGATTTTCTATTTTTGGACAAAATATGTCCAAAGTCGTCTGCTGCAGAATTGTCGTATGAGGGAAAGGGTTAAAAAGCTAGACATTTTTAAAGTAAACCACTCTAAAATTGGTAATATCAGGTTAACACTTTCCCACATACAACAAATCTGCAGTAGACAACTTTGAAAACATTTGTGTAAAAATAAGGAAAACCTCTATGAATAAATTTGTTATTATTGAATAAAGTTGAATATGTTGCTACAATGTTTTTAGAAGTGGTCTGCTACAGTTATGTCAATATGTTTTTATCGATGTGAAAGAATTTAACAAGAGCACCGCGTACGGCACAGACGCTCGACTGATAGGGAGAAAACAGAAAAAAAAAAAAGCTGAGCTAAACAAAAAACCTTAACCGGACGACCACACCGCCGCCACTGCCACCAACGCCCACGCCAGGGTCATGACAATAGCTCTTGTTTTTTCAAAAGTCGAGCTAAAAATTAGTAACAAACCTGGAGCTCCATGACACCAATGTACCAGCTCCTCTTTCTCAGGTCTACGTGACTGCACCTCATTCATCGCAGGGGCATAGTTAAAGTTATCCTGCTCTAAACTCAGCATGAAGTCAATAGACTTGTGGATGATCTCCTCTGAGGCCTGATCCGAATGAAGCACAGAAGGGAACGATATCAACATTTGTAGAATGGCTGAAAGTCCATGTGCAGCACCTGTAGTAATAAATAAATGGTCTTGTTTGTCTTTGTTAGAATGGCACTTAACCCTTTCCCTCATATAGACGCATTGTGACGCCTCTACAGCAGACAGCTTTTTGAAAACAGTGACAAGAAGGAATTGCTCAAAATAAGCAATTTCTCCTTTTGCCACAATGTTTTCCACCATTAGTCAAAGGTTATCCATTCAATTATAGAGATTTTCTATTCTTTTACAAAATATATTCAAAGTCGTCTGCTGCAAAATTGTTGTATGAGGAAAGGGTTAAAGAGCTCATATTTAAATTACAGGAGACTGTCACACATTAAAACATATATTTTTAGGTCCACAGTAGGTTACATGTTCTTGACTTCAGTAAGTGTACTTTGATCAATGTTTGTAAAAAGGGTTTTTGTTACATCCATTTTTTAAATTTATGCTTGAAATCAGTGGGGCTGCATTTAAAATCTTTATTTTACAGTAATTTATTTTATACATATAGAGGCAGAGCTATAATATGTTATGACCTAGTTAGGTTAGGAGCTAGGTAGACAATGAAAACACTGCTAAAAACTATCTTCCCTCTTTCCAAGATAAAACATATCTACAGCAGATTACTTTGATAAGTCTTAATTACTCCTTATATAAAAAAAATGTATTTTTTTTTTATTTAAAACCGTGTCTACATGAGTGAAAGGATTTAGGCTTTAGCCACAATTTTTTCAACTCTATTCAATAGTTATATTTTTATTTGTAGATATGTTACAGTTTAATTGTTTTTTTTCTAGATGTTTTCAAAGTGGTCTGCTTCAGATGTGTTCAGAGGTCTAGATAAGGCGGAGAAACCTGGTCTTTTCTCACCAATATCTCTCTTATGACTCAACCAATCCCTGTGTTGTGGGCACTCAAAAGAATCGCCTCACCGAGACGATTCTTTTGAGTACCAACAACATAAGGTTTGAGTGTCTAATAAGGATTCTGGGATGTGAAATACGCACCTTATCTAGATCTCTGTGTGAAAGAGTTAACCCTTTCCCACATAGAGCAATTCTGCAGCAGACGACTTTGAACAAACGTTGTCAAAGAATAGAAAATCTCTATAATTGAATGGATAACCTATGACTAAAAGTGGAAAACATTGTGTCAAAAGGAGAAATTGCATGTTTTGTGCAATTTCTTCTTTTGTCACTATGTTTTCAAAAAGCCGTCTGCTGCAGAGGCGTCAGAAAGCGTCTATATATGGGAAAGAGTTAAAAGCCCTTTTAATCTGACACAGCTCACATTATGTCTTACCAAGGTATTCTGTGTTATAATATGCATACATTAATGGCTCATCTTTATTCTGTTTCACATATCTTCTACCAGATTCAACCATTGCACCACACAGTTTCTGAATTATTTCCTCTGAAACTACCTAAAATGTATGTAATAACAATATATTCAACCCTTTCCCCCATACAACAAATCCACAGAAATCTCTTAAAATGAAAATTTAATCATTGGATAGAATTGAAAACATTGCGGCAAAAGAAGCAATTGCTTATTATAAGCAATTGAAAATATTGTGGCAAAAGCTTATTATGAGCTATTTCTACTTTGCCACAATGTTTTCAAAAGTCGTCTGCTATATATATATGTGTCAAAATGCATATGCAATTGGGAAAGGGTCAACCTTTCACTTGTAACAGTTTGTTTAATAATGTTAACAGCATTGTGGCACAGAGAGAAATTGCTCATTTCTTCTTTTGTCACAATGATTTCAAAAGTCGTCTGCTGCAGGTGAATCAAAATGTGTCTGGATGGGGGGAAAGGGGTTAATATATCAATACAAAATTGGGCAACATGGACAACATGGGTCAATTCCATATATGTCCAGTCCGCCATGCTCACCTTTCTCTTGAGACGTTTATGAAAATTCATGACACCACATAGATACCCTGCTCGACCAACAAACAGTTCATCTGATCCAGATCGCAAAAAGTTCACTGGCATGCACACTTCAGCCAGGGCGCTGTATTTCTCCGCGTACTTGTCCGCCTCTTGTTTGGCTCCAACAGAATCATGTACAAGACTTGCTGTAGCTAACACTCCAGCTTCACCGAGAAGAAAGGCCGCTCTATCTTGCAGAGATCCACCATTCATTTTCACAAAATCATTTGAGACTTTGGAATACATGACGGCTTGTTCCAGAAATGTTGAATGATGATCTTTTAGAGCATCGTTTCTTGACAGATAGTAGAACATGTACGCAATTCCCGCGTTACCCACATACAGCCCACCATCACAGTTCTCGTGTGTGGCTGGTAAACCTTGGACAATAGAGTCTGTGAGTTGATACACTTGTTGGCACCAACTGTCGGAGTCTATTTTCACATCACCACCAGGGTAGTCCAAAAAGCTGTTCGTAAAGTATCTCATATTTGCATTTATCAAATTCAATATAATCGCATACTTTTGTATTTAAGTGTTCACTTTGCAACATGTGAAAATACACCCGTGTCAGATCTACACGTTGTGATCAGCATCCTTGATGAGCATTGCACATTGAACTATGCAACAATTTTTCGTTCTTTATCGTTCATAGAAATTGTCACCGGTTATTCATTCGGCAGTTTCCGTAAAGACGGAAATAACACGGAACTGCACGATTTTATTTTTTTCAAATGAACACACCGAATTTATTTGCTGCTACATCAGTATCAATGAACTTCCTGTGTAAATGAAACTACATGTTGATCACGTGACCAAGTGACAACAAAGCAAGCAAATCTACGCCGGTTGGTAAGAAAATTTGTAAAAAATGAATGTTAGACGAATATATTTAACAAATGAAGAGATGCATAAGAACAAACACATTTTTATCTTGCATACTGTCACGTTATTTATGGAAGACACATCCTACATTGCCTGTAAAATTGCGAGTCTTCTGTTTCTGTCTCTGAAAGTGACATGAATGTACAGGATATATCGGCAAATAAGGGTTCATATATTTATGCATAGTCTACATTTTGTACACAATTTAGCATACATAGTGGCAGAGAATTTTAACCACTGTTATATGTTTTTTTTAAGATTGTTTCCAATTGCAAACATTGGGGGAAAAGTATATCTAGATTTTAAATTGCTCAAGATGGGCTGTACGCACTGGTATCAAGGGTTGTACAACCGCTGGTGCACCAGTGCCAGGTGCCTAGATCTAATATGTATATATAGGTTCTACCTATTAACAGAAAAAAGATAAACTGTTTGTAAACGAAAATTATACAGCATGCAATCGGGTGAAACACAATATAGGGAGCATTTAAAATAGTACAATGTTATACACTGTTTTTATCAAATTCGTCTTGCTTTGAGAGTATGAAATAATTTTATTCTAATGTACAATGCATAATGAAATTTCAGACCAAATTGCAAGGCTCTACCTTTAATAGTTTTCACACAGGTGTTAAAAACATATACACAAAACAGCTGTTTTACAGCGTTATGCGGTTGCGCTTCAAAATTTCCATTTTTTCCCAGAAAAGATTCTACATTGTCAAATACAAAATGGAGAATTTCTGCATACTCAGTAAACAGTAAATTAATTTAGAATTATTTTGGAGTTGGTTTTGTTGAAATCAGATAACAATTGGTGAAGATATGATCAACAACGCAGAAATGGTGGTCTGTTAAACAATTTTCAAGTGCAATTTTTAAAATGTGTTATAATAAATTAAAACCAGCTTTTAATAACTTTTTTTTACAGTCTTCGCAAAAAAATCATTGCTCTAAAGTAGTTAATTTTAGAGCAAAAAAAATCTTTTGTGTATATATTATAATATTTTTTTCATGAATTTTCAAAATGTGAAAATGCTATTTTCTGAAAAGATGTAGTGTCTGTAACCCTGTGTCAATAGTTAACTTACAAAGTCTTCATAAAGCCCATTTTCTTTTAAGATACCTTAAGGGTATTGGAGAGTTAAAATATGAATTCATTTGTTGGATATTTTACTATAGCTTTGCTGTAGAAAAACAAACATGGTTATGGACACTACAAAAACAGTGTAGTGTCCGTAACCTGCTTTTCTGTAATGTTTATATTGATTTTTTTTGCATTTATTATCAGTAGCCTTATGCTAGTTGCATGTTTTATTTTAAAAAGAAGTCAATCAACTAATTTTTAACACATAAAAAGATGATGTAATTGAATGGAAATTCCGGATTGCATTATCTTTAGGAACAGCATCATTTTCCTTGAGCAGCAGCCTGTGTGAAGACAGGAAATATTTCGAATCTGCAAGTGGGGATGCTACATTCAAGATTTTCTTCCTAAAATGTTGTGTTTCCTGAATTATATTTAGCAAAGTTTACAAGTTTGTCCATATATAAAGGTAAGTTAATTCTATAAACTTTTGTTTGATGAATATGTAGTGTCCGTAACCTTAAATGCTTAAAAATTTAGAACTTGTATTTTTACATAAAATTGTGTTCATACAAATTTTAATGATATCTATCACTAACTTACACTCATTTTTAACTATATTGATATGTTTGCCTTTACAAACATGCAAATCTTTATCATTATTTACACGGAGTCACGTTTTTTTCGGTTAAGTACTTCTTACATTCATTATAGTGTAAAAGAAACAAAAACTTCTATATATGTGATGGATTTCCATATAAGCAGTATCTGGTTTCCAAATAAAGCACCAAACTGCTAATGTTACCATATTCTGTTTATCAGAAGTAGCTACTTAAAAGAGCACAATTTGGTTACGGACACTACAATATTGTATCATTGTTCAGATTACAGTTTATATCAAAATGTCAACTGTGTTTTGTATTGAAGGAAAGTAATCAAAAGAATTCAAAAGAAATGGATGATAATAAATGAGAAAATTAAACTAATGGTGTTAATTAAAAAGAAAAAAAAACATACAAGTATTTAAGTCCAAATACCATTGAAAGGGTAGACAACCAAAAGCACTAGTCTAGAAGAAGGGTTTGATTGGGGTTTAACGTCGTTTTAAACAATTTTTCAGTCGGCCAGTTCACCTTCTCATATGTTTCCTGGTTTTCTCAACCATTACTCAACACAACATACTTTCCAAGCAACTGGCTGCTTTTTCACATAGAAGTTGTTATCCAATTGGTGAAAGACGAATGACGCTTGTCACAGTGACTTTTGTGAAACGTAGGAAAGAATGTTGGCTGAGCTGGGGTTCGAACTTACAACCCCTGGGTTGACAGCCTGCGTCTCTACTGACTGAGCTACTGGGGCTCGGAAATCAAAGGAGAAAGACAAACCTTGGGACAAGAAAAACAATAGACAAACAACATTTAAAACCAAAGTTCATAAATAAATGTAAGAAAACTACAACTTCAATGAATCTGATATATATCTAATTGTTCCTTTTTTAGATGGATTCGAGATCAAGTGAAACAACTGAAATACAGAAACTCAAAAGGCAAATAAATGCAGAAAAGGTTAGAAAGTGGAGAGAAAAACAGAAATTGAATACAGAAGCAAATGAAAAATTAAAGAAACAAGAGGGTCATGATGTTTCTAGATCGCTCACCTGATATTATTTGTTTTCACAAAAGCCATATAAGCCTGGCGGCCATAGATTTTGACCAATCAACATGGCTTTCAGAGAATATTTTTAAAGTTTTCACTGTTGCCATATAAGGCAAAATAGTCCCGCCCCCTGGTGGCTATGTTTTTTGACCAATCAGCATGGCTTGAAGAAATCTGATAGTGGGTCACTTAAGGAACATTTCTACAAAATGATTTGAAAATTGGCTTGACAGTTTTGGAGGAGAAGATTTTTTTAAGTTTTCACTATAGCCATATAATGCAAAATAGCCCCGCTCCCTGGTGGTCATGTTTTTCGACCAATCAACATGGCTTGAAGGAATCGATGGTGGGTCACTTAAGGAACATTTCTACAAACATTTTTGAAAATCGGTTTCACTTTCAGAGGAGAAGATTTTTTTTAAGTTTTTACTATAGCCATATAAGGCAAAATAGCCCTGCCCCCTGGCGACCATTGTTTTTCTATCAATCAACATGGCTTACAGGAATCTGATAAAGGGTCATCCAAGGAACATTTCTACAAAGTTATTTGAAAATCTGCCAACTGGTTTGGGAGAAGAAGATTTTTTTTCGTTTTGTTGCCAAGGAAACAAAAATTCTGCATGGATACCACAATTTTGAAGGAATTCTGGGGAGGTTATTGAGAGGATGCTTTGTGTGAAGTTTCATCCCAATCAATCTACTGGTTACTGAGGAGAAGATCTTGATGGACGCACAACGGACGCCGGACAAAAGGCGATCACAATATCTCACCTTGAGCACTTCGTGCTCAGCTGAGCTAAAATGATAGAGATCGAAAAACAGAAAATAAAAAGGAGGCTGAAAATAATACGACAAAACTTTGAAAGCTAAGAAAACAAAAGAGAAAAGAGATGCATTGATATCGTCGAAGAAAAGAAAAGTCAAGAAAACAAAGAAAAACAAGACATTATAAAATCAAGTAATAAGCTTAAAAGACAGTTGGCAGTCAAGAAAACACAGGCAATTGAGATTGCGGGTGAGATTGATAAACAGATCTGACCCCATAAATTCCGATGATGACCAACTGCGAAATATTCCAAGCACTTCTTTCTCATCAAAATATGCAGTGGAATTGTCAAAAGACTACAAATCTGGGTATTTTCGCTAGGATAGTCAATGGCATAGTGTCCGTAACCATGGATTAAACTTTGATGTTTCATATCATTTACATATTTGTGTTATAGAAGGATCTATAATTGTGTTTTATATGTTTGTTAGCATTGCTATGACTTTAATGTTCTTGCTAAATGGATAAGGTACTATGTAAAAACAGACAGGTTTCACATATATTTTTTTTCTCACACTGAAAATTGGGTACATTTTATAAATTTTATGACACAGAAGTCAAAATGACAGATATAAACATTAAAGGACCATTAAAATTTAATATTCTTACTAAGAAAGTTATTATCCAACTAAGCTTTTTATTATATGTGCATTATGTAAACTGTTACTTATGTACAGGGCATACGTAGTGTCCGTAACCAAAATATTGACTTTTTATTTTCATAAATTTAGTGAAAAATAAGTATTGTCCTTTCAAAATATTTTTTTGCCTTTCATACAGAAAAGATGAAATGTTAGTTTCTGAACAATTACTTACCATTAACTCTAAAATTAAAGATGTAACAATAATTGATATAAAGGTGATTTTTGCAACAGGATTGTTTCCTATACATATGGTGTCTTTGTGAGAATTAAAACCTATCTCGGCTTCATTTTTTATTATTATTTGTGTTTATACATGATATTATGTTAAAATTATTTCAAATTAATAAAAGTTTAATACAGTTTTGTATTAATATATTGCAATTAGTGTCCTATGTAGTGTCCGTAACCAGCAAACTGTGGGGAGTGTATCGAAGAGTAAAAACAGTATATCCTGTGTGACCAGCTGCAAACCGCTGAGGTTTCATTAACTTCAAACATTATATATACTTATGAAAAAAATCCTTTTTTTAACAAAACGAACACCTTCATTTTTCACCCTCAAGTGCAACCCTACTGTTCCCTTGATTGTGTTTCACCCGAATACATATTGATTAACTAGATGATGATAATGATCAATTCCTTTCTCTTGCATGACCAAGATATACTTTGAACTCATATTGTCATTTCTATTATGACATACGGAAAATAATAAATTTACATAAAAATATTTTATACGGTCAATGTCATTTATTTTTAATTATTTTGTAAGAACAAACATTATTTCGCTAATTGTGTTGACAAATTCAGAGGTAATTGATTTTTATTTATTTTTGTTTCCTGTGTATTATCTATGACTGAAAAATCAATATGGGGTTATTCATATAAAGAAGACTAAACTTGCATGGGAAAATATAACATTCCAAATCTTCTCAATTCATAGCTCCACCAGATCTCTATTAATACTCAATTAATCCATCTGATGTGGATACTTAAACATATTGTCTGGCTGAGACAAGGTGCAGGCTATAAAGATTTCTGTTCTTGAATGTGATTTATTTTAATATTCTGATTGATCATATCTGATAATCAATTCTCACTATGTATGCAAACCTTATTTTATAATGTTACTATAATAATATATAACCCTTTACTTAAGGCAGGTTTATTCCTTTCCCACCTGTAGACCTATTTTGACGCATCTGCAGCAGACGACCTTTGAAAACTTTGTGACAAAAGAAGAAATTGCTCAAAACAAACAATTTCTCCTTTTGCCACAAAGTTTTCAACTTTCAGTAATCATACCTATAATAATAGACATTTTCCATATTTTTTAGTAGACATTTTCAAAGTCATCTGCTGCAGATATGTTGTATGTGGGAAGGGGTTAACCTGATTATATACTTATGGATGTCTATATGAACACTTATGGATGTGTCTATATGAACACTTATGGATGTGTCTATATGAACACTTATGGATGTGTCTATATGAACACTTATGAATGTCTATATGAACAGTTACACTTATGGATGTGTCTATATGAACACTTATTGATGTCTATATTAACACTTATGGAACACGTATGGATGTCTATATGAACACTTATGAATGTCTATATGAACACTTATGGATGTATATATGAACACTTATGGATGTCTATATGAACAGTTATTGATGTCTATATGAACACTTATGGAACACTTATGGATGTCTATATGAACACTTATGGTTGTCTATATAACACTTATGAATGTCTATATGAACACTTATGAATGTCTTTATGAACACTTATGGATATCTATATGAACTCTTATGAATGTCTATATGAACACTTATGGATGTCTATATGAACACTTATGGATGTCTATATGAACAGTTATTGATGTCTATATGAACACTTATGGAACACTTATGGATGTCTATATGAACACTTATGAATGTCTATATGAACACTTATGGATGTCTATATGAACACTTATGGATGTCTATATGAACAGTTATTGATGTCTATATGAACACTTATGGAACACTTATGGATGTCTATATGAACACTTATGAATGTCTATATGCAGACTTATGGATGTCTATATGAACACTTATGAAGGTTCTGAATCATACTGTATTAAACTATTTTTAGTGCAATGGTGTATGTGGTAAATGGAATCCGAAGTGGTCAAGTGTTTAGCGTCGGGGATTTGAAACGTAGCGTCCTGGGTTAAGTCCCCATTAGCAGCATGACGGTCAAGGTGAAGTGCCCATGGGCAAGGCACATTTTCTAGCCTAGTACTGGTTTGTTTACCCAGGGAAGTGAGCTGTCGCCGTGATATAACTGAAATAATGTTGAAAGCGGCATAACAAAAATATACATATTTACACCAATCACTTGAAATATGGATGATCTTGAAAACAATTGAGGAAGAAATTGTAATCTTTTGAAAAACAGAATTTTTATGTTTTGAGAAACGCCTATACCCAAAATATTTTCCAAAGTCATCTGTAAGGGGGTCTGATTTTGACAGCTTCTGCTTATTTTGTTCTGTCATAGGTGTTTTTTTTTTTTTTTAATCCTGCAGTTTTCCTTGATGATTCGTTCCAGTTTACCATAACAAACCCAAGATGGACCATGTTCCTATGAAGCACAGAAGAACAACTTTGGAAAGAGCAGAAAAGTTTATATCTACTCATCATTTCACTGATGTTAATTTAACAAGCAGGTAAACATTTCTTATTCTGCACTGAAGTGAAAATTGGTAACATAAACTTAAAGCCCTTGTTGATTTCTACATATAGACACATGTTTTCAAAGCTGTCTGCTGTAGATTTGTTGTATTTTGAAACCGTTTTACTGACTTAATTTTTTTGATGTGCTATGAAAACTGCTGATGAAAAAATGTAACAGCTGGAAATTTGTTTCAGAGTTTTCTTTTTCGCATAGTTTGAAAGTGTCTCAGATAAAAATCTTTAATCCTTTCACACATTCAGACAACTTTTGAAAACATTTTAGCAAAAGGAGAAATTGCTCATAGTTGTTTGAATCAATGTTTTCAACTTCAATTATTGCTCTTGCTATTTATATATTTTCCATTATTTTGCCTCAATGTATTCAAAGTTGTCTGCTGCAGATTTACTGTACGAGGGAAAGGGTTAAATTTTGACAAGAATACCACAATTTGTAAATAATTAGAAAATAATCTTTAATCACCAGTAATGTTCTAACATATATTGCTTGTCTGCTTTAGATTGTATCTAGAGAAGCAGAATGTGACATCGTTAAGTCACTGGGCTGCTCCAAAAGATACTTACACGCCATATGAAAAGGCAGTTGTACATACGTTTAAACCTGCTGTGATAGGAGACAAATTTGGACCCACGTAAGTTCATTTAAACTTCTATGTTTTAACATTGA
Source organism: Serripes groenlandicus (assembly GCA_031761405.1). Classification (NCBI taxonomy): domain Eukaryota; kingdom Metazoa; phylum Mollusca; class Bivalvia; order Cardiida; family Cardiidae; genus Serripes; species Serripes groenlandicus. The sequence goes on from JASEVX010000005.1 coordinate 36,507,274, forward strand.
TTGTGAAGCAAGTTCTGGCAACTTAACCCTGTATCACATACAGAGCCATCAGGAGTCAATCCTTGGACTTCTGGATCACTCCGGCACTTTTACTCCTGAGTTACTGTCTCCCATCGGAGTTTGTTTGTCAAGAACAAAAATACAACTTGTAACCCACTGTAACAGTACTTTTATGCGTCTCCAAGTGAATAACATTAAACTTTTCCCTCATACGACAATTCTTCAGCAGACGACTTTGAACATTTTTTGTCAAAAAATGGAAATTCTCTATAATTGAATGGATAATCTATGACTAAAAGTGGAAAACATTGTGGCCAAAGGAGAAATTGCTCGTTTTGAGCAATTTCTGTTTTTGTCACTATGTTTTCAAAAGCCATCTGCTGCAGAGGCGTCAAAAAGCATCAATGTGAGGGAAAGGGTTAAAACAAACAAAACACTCTTAAATATTATTCTTGAAAATTGTATTTTCATTGAATTTCCTATAGAATTAATTTCTATAATGTATTCAACTTAGATGTGCACATTTTATTTGTTTCATGGAGAAGGACTTCTTTTGATTTTTCATTTTTGCTAGGAAATATTCTTGGATAAAGAAACTGCTCATTGTAATCATTTTCTGTATTTTAACTACTGTGTTAATTAACTGCAATGTCAATGTAAAGAAAAAGAAGTATTTCCACAGGCAGATGACTTTAAAATGTTCCTTATTTTGCCTAGATGTTTTCAAAGTTTTCAAAGTTGTATGATAGAAAGTGTTTAAAAAAAGTTTAGGCCTGTTTTAAATGTGTCAAGCCCAGATAGCTCAGTCAATAACCACAAGGGCTATCAATCCAGGGGTCTTAAGTCCAAACCCTAGCTTGACCGTTCATTTTTCCCCCATGATTGATTTAATTTATTGTGACTAGTTAGCGCCATTGGTCCTCAACCAATGGATTGCATAGGCTAGGTGGGAAGGAAGCTAGCTGCCTGGGAAGAATGTTGAAGAGGAGTAGTAGTGCGAGAAAACCAGGAAGGTATTAAACTCCATTCAGTCAATGAACCTGTTTATATATTTTAGATGGTCTACACACTGGTTTAAGATTGAAATAGATGTACCAATACAATGGGTGGGGAAAGAGGTGAAACTGAGATGGAATTCTGGATCAGAGGCTCTGGTTTGGAAAGATGGCTGTCCTATACAGGTTAGTGTTTAAGCGACTAATTAATAAGTGGTTACCCTATTTAAGTGTGTTAACTCTTTCCCACTTAAGGACGCTTTTTGACGCCTCTGCTGCAGATGACTTTTGAAAAGTATTGTTACAAAAGAATAAATTGCTCAAAACAAGCAATTTATCCTTTTGCCACAATATTTTCAACTTGTTTCAGTAATGTATGTTTTTAAAGGCAGATTTGTTGTATCTGGGAAAGGATTAACCCCCCATTTCCCACATACGGGTATGGCAAGCCAATTGTCCAATAATTACGTGAACCCAGGTTCACGTTCGAAAAACTAGGATTAACGATCGATAAACTAGGTTTTTCGAACGTAAAACCAGGTTTATCGAATACTAACTTATATTTTCGAGCGAAAACGTAGGATAACGGGCGTAAACCATAGTTTACGCTCGTGAACCCATGTTCACGCTCGATAAACTAGGTTTCTCGATTGAACTAAGAATTTCGGTCGTTATCCTAAGTTCACGAGCGTGAACCTATGTTTACGGGCGTGAATCTGGATTCATGAGCGTGAACCATAGTTTACGAACGTGAACCTAGGTTCACAGTCGTAAAGATAGGTTCACGTTCGTAAACTATGGTTCTCGCTCGTAAACATAGGTTCACGGTCGTAAACCTAGGTTCACGCCCGAAATTCATAGTTGATTTGATAATCCTAGTTTATCGACCGTAAACCATGGTTTACGTTTGATAAACTAGGTTTCTCGATTGAACTACGAATTTCGGTCGTAATCCTATGTTTACGTGCGTGAACCGGGGTTCACGAGCGTGAACCTATGTTTACGAGCGTGAACCATAGTTTACGAACGTGAACTTATGTTTACGACCGTGAACTTGGGTTTACGAGCGTGAACCTATGTTTACGAGCGTGAACTATGGTTTACGAGCGTGAACTATGGTTTACGACGTTATCCTATGTTTTCGCTCGAAAGTATAGGTTAACATGCTTTTACGTTCGAAAAACCTAGTTTATCGATCGTTAATCCTAGTTTTTCGACCGTAAACCTAGGTTCACGTTCGAAAAACTAGGATTAACGATCGATAAACTAGGTTTTTCGAACGTAAAACCAGGTTTATCGAATACTAACTTATATTTTCGAGCGAAAACATAGAATAACGGGCGTAAACCATAGTTTACGCTCGTGAACCCATGTTCACGCTCGATAAACTAGGTTTCTCGATTGAACTAAGAATTTCTGTCGTTATCCTAAGTTCACGAGCGTGAACCTATGTTTACGGGCGTAAATCTGGGTTCATGAGCGTGAACCATAGTTTACGAACGTGAACCTAGGTTCACGGTCGTAAAGATAGGTTCACGTTCGTAAACTATGGTTCTCGCTCGTAAACATAGGTTCACGGTCGTAAACCTAGGTTCACGCCCGAAATTCATAGTTGATTTGATAATCCTAGTTTATCGACCGTAAACCATGGTTTACGTTTGATAAACTAGGTTTCTCGATTGAACTACGAATTTCGGTCGTTATCCTATGTTTACGTGCGTGAACCGGGGTTCACGAGCGTGAACCTATGTTTACGAGTGTGAACCATAGTTTACGAACGTGAACTTATGTTTACGACCGTGAACTTGGGTTTACGAGCGTGAACCTACGTTTACGAGCGTGAACTATGGTTTACGAGCGTGAACTATGGTTTACGAGCGTGAACTATGGTTTACGATGTTATCCTATGTTTTCGCTCGAAAGTATAGGTTAACATGCTTTTACGTTCGAAAAACCTAGTTTATCGATCGTTAATCCTAGTTTTTCGACCGTAAACCTAGGTTCACGTTCAAAAAACTAGGATTAACGATCGATAAACTAGGTTTTTCGAACGTAAAACCATGTTTATCGAATACTAACTTATATTTTCGAGCGAAAACATAGGATAACGGGCGTAAACCATAGTTTACGCTCGTGAACCCATGTTCACGCTCGATAAACTAGGTTTCTCGATTGAACTAAGAATTTCGGTCGTTATCCTAAGTTCACGAGCGTGAACCTATGTTTACGGGCGTGAATCTGGGTTCATGAGCGTGAACCATAGTTTACGAACGTGAACCTAGGTTCACGGTCGTAAAGATAGGTTCACGTTCGTAAACTATGGTTCTCGCTCGTAAACATAGGTTCACGGTCGTAAACCTAGGTTCACGCCCGAAATTCATAGTTGATTTGATAATCCTAGTTTATCGACCGTAAACCATGGTTTACGTTTGATAAACTAGGTTTCTCGATTGAACTACGAATTTCGGTCGTTATCCTATGTTTACGTGCGTGAACCGGGGTTCACGAGCGTGAACCTATGTTTACGAGCTTGAACCATAGTTTACGAACGTGAACTTATGTTTACGACCGTGAACTTGGGTTTACGAGCGTGAACCTACGTTTACGAGCGTGAACTATGGTTTACGACGTTATCCTATGTTTTCGCTCGAAAGTATAGGTTAACATGCTTTTACGTTCGAAAAACCTAGTTTATCGATCGTTAATCCTAGTTTTTCGACCGTAAACCTAGGTTCACGTAATTATTCGACAATTGGCTTGCCATATACGGGCGCTTTCTGAAGCCTCTGAATTAAGCAGACGACTTTGGAAACATTGTGACAAAAGAAGAAATTCCTTTCGTCGACATATCAAGATTTACAATATTCTGTTTTAGATGTTTCCAAAGTTGTCTGCTGCAGATTTGCTCTATGTGGGAAAGGGTTAAGTGTTGAAATAAAATATACAATAATTTGGCATGCGACAATGAAAAAAATAAGTGCTGCAGATAGAGATGTGTCTGCAGGATTAACCCTTTCCCTCTGTCTTCTGCTTCAAATATGTCAAAATGTGTCTGCATGTTGGAATGGATTAAAATTAAAAATGCATTGAAACAAAGTAGCAATGTCATCATACAGATACATGATTAAAAATGAATTTTGTTTTAAACTTGTTTTTCACCTGTTGTATTTCAGGGTCTGAGTTCTGATTATGATAGACTGGATTATTCTTTGTCAAGCTGTTTAGAGGAAAATCAACTTCAGTAAGTTCCGTTTACAAGATGTCAGAGCTATACCTATTACAATAATATATCTATAGGTGCTACCTATTTACGAAAAGACCTGCAAGATAATTATAAACAAAAATTAAAGAGCATACTTTCGCCATAAAAAAGGATTTATAAGTAATTGACTAGACAATAATAATGTTAATGTCATGTTTCTTGCATTATTAAAACATATTTGGAATTCGTATTGCGGTTGTCTATTATTTGAACAGAAAAAAATAAAGTGAAGACTTTCAGACAATCAAGGAATACATTTATAATGAACGAGGTTAAAACATGAGGGCCAAGATGATCCTTAATCGATCACCTGCATTATGGCAAAGAAGCAAATAGATCGGCCCTTTTCTGATGCCACCTGGCGACTGCCTTTTTCAATCAGTTAATATGACTGGAACAAATAATGTAAGGGGTCACATTTCTGCTAAACCCTTTCCCTATTAGAGACGGTTTCTGAGGCCTATGCAACAGACGATTTAGGAAAAGATTGTCGCCACAAGAACAATTGCTTCTTATGAGAAAGTTATCCTTTTGCCACAATGTTTGATAAATAATTATACTTTGAATGAGTGAGTCAATAGCTCATGTATAGGAATTTGGGGTCTTTCATGTTGATACCACTTTTTAGCGGGAAACGACGTCGCTCCATTGACGTTACGCCAAGATGAAGTGTTACAGAAATGACGTCACGTCCTTCTTTGGCTACGATACAGTCAAAATTTAGTTTCGGGCATAGAAGGCTAATGCTGTCATTTTTTTGACGAACGGGAAAACATATTTCTTACAGATTTCCATTTATTTTTAACTTTTCGTACAAATGTTAATTCCCACATAACACAGCACTTAAATGATCTTAAATATCGATTTTAAAAAAAAATGATTAAAAAGACGACAATAATTTTCAATCCATGTTTTTCTGCTCATTTTATACATACCCAAAATACCGATTTAAATTTTTTTAAATAAAAAGCCGACAATAATTTTCAATCTGTGTTTTACATCTGCTTTTTATACATTTCCAATATGGCGGCCCCCATGGATTTTTCCAGTTTCATTTCAGAAAGCTTCATGGGTTATTGAAAAAAAAAAATATCTCACACCTGTTACCTATAAGGTTTTTTTTCCGTAATATTGCAGCAGACAACTTTGATAACATCTGGTGAAAAATATGGAAAAATCTCTATGAACCAAAATTTAGTTATTGTACAGAGTTGAAAACAGTGTGGCAAAAGGAGAAATTGTTTAGAGGAATTTCTTATTTTGCCAAAATGTTTTCAAAATTCTTCAGCTGAAGAGGCGTCAGAAAGCGTGTGTATGTAGGGAAAGGGATAGATAAGGGTTGTACTTCATGATCTGAAATCGTTTTTATACGACCGTTTTTTAAAAACGGTACGTATTATGGTATGGTCATGTCCCTCCCTCCGTCCGTCCCTCCGTTCGGGTTTTCCGCACGTTTTTCTTACATACTTTGAGCTATTGAGCTGAAATTTTGTATAAGGCTTTGTAGTGATGTGTCACAGTTCAAGTTCATATTTCCTGGGATTTCGTAAATTTTTGAATGAGTTATGCTCCTTTTTGGACTTACAATATTTGTTTTCCGCATTTTTTTCCTACATGCTTTGATGTATTGTGCTGAAATTATGTATATGGCTTTGTAATCAAGTGTCACAGATCAAGTTCACATTTTCTCGGATTTCTGCATGAGTTACAAAGAAGTTCCTGACGGGCGTATTATGTACCGTTTGCGGTACTCTTGTTATCTTTCCCACGATAGTGGAGTGGGACATAGCAGTCCCTTTTCCAGCGATGGCGGCTTTGGCGGCCACTTTTACAATTGACAATATCTCAGCAATCCCTTCTGGAATTTGTCTGAAACTTTGTCAGATGTATTGTTGGGTCATGGAACATCATTCAACATCAAGTTATCAAGGTCAAGGTCATAATTTACCTTGGTTATATCTTAACAACCCCTGCTGGAATTTTTCTCAAACTTTGTCAGATGTATTGTTGGGTCATGGAACATCTTTCAAGGTCAAGGTCATAATTTGGCAGAACTTGAGCTTGGTAAGGTAACTCAACCTTCGTTATATCTCAGTAACCCCTCTTGGAATTTTTCTGAAACTTTGTCTGATGTATAGTTGGGTCATGGGACATCATTCAACGTCAAAATTGTCAAGGTTAAGGTCATAATTCGGCAGAATTTGACCTTGGTTAGGTAACTTAACCTCAAAACTTAACCATGGTTAACTTTGACTGTAGAGCCTACATTTTTAGCTCACCTATGCACGAAGTGCAAGGTGAGCTATTGTGATCACATTTTGTCCGACATCCGTCCGTCGTGCGTTGTGCGTCGTCCGTCGTGCGTCGTCAACATTTGAGCTTGTTAACACTCTACAGTCTACATTTTGCATCCAATCTTCATGAAAGTTTATCAGAACGTTCATCTCCATAAAATCTTGGACAAGTTCAAAACTGGGCCATATGAGGTCAAAAACTAGGTCGAATTAAAGGGAAATCTTGTTAACACTCTGGAAGCCACATTTTCAACTTGAGCATGTTAAAACTTTAACAGAATGTTTGTCTTGATGATATGTAGGTCAAGTTCGAAAATGGGTCGACGTCGGGTCAAAAAGTAGGTCACGAGGTCAAATTGAAGGAAAATCTTGTTAACACTCCAGAGGCCGCAATTTTTGCTTCAGCAGTTTGAAATTTTGTCAGAATGTTTGTCTTAAAGATGTCTAGGTCAAGTTCAAATATGGGTCATATTGGGTCAGAAACTAGGTTACTAGGCCAAATTGAAGGAAAATCTTGTTAACTCTGTAGAAGCCGCATGTATTGCTTCAGCGGCTTAAAATTTGTTCAGAATGTTGAGCTGAATGATATCTAGGCCAAGTTTGAATATGGGTCATGCCGGGTCAAAAACTAGGTCACTAGGTCAAATTGAAGGAAAATCTTGTTAACACTTTGGATGTCGCATTTTTTGTCTCAGCAGCTTGAAATTTGGTCAGAATGTTTGTCTTAAAGGTGTCTAGGTCAAGTTCAAATATGGGTCATATTGGGTCTGAAACTAGGTCACTAGGCCAAATTGAAGGAAAATCTTGTTAACTCTAGAAGTCATGTTTTGCTTCAGCGGCTTAAAATTTGTTCAGAATGTTGAGCTGAATGATATCTAGGCCAAGTTTGAATATGGGTCATGCCGGGTCAAAAACTAGGTCACTAGGTCAAATTGAAGGAAAATCTTGTTAACACTTTGGATGCCGCATTTTTTGCCTCAGCAGCTTGAAATTTGGTCGGAATGTTTGTCTTAAAGATGTCTAGGTCAAGTTCAAATATGGGTCATATTGGGTCAGAAACTAGGTTACTAGGCCAAATTGAAGGAAAATCTTGTTAACTCTGTAGAAGCCGCATGTATTGCTTCAGCGGCTTAAAATTTGTTCAGAATGTTGAGCTGAATGATATCTAGGCCAAGTTTGAATATGTCTCATGCCGGGTCAAAAACTAGGTCACTAGGTCAAATGTTAGTATAACCTTGTGAACACTCTAGGAATCACATGTTTTATTTAATCTTTAAGTTATTAGATCACATCTTGGTCAAGTTCAAAACTTGGTAATGAGGTAGGTCAAACACTAGGTCACTTGGTCAACTGTTCGAATAACCTTGTGAACACTCTAACACTCATGAAAGTTTATATTGATACCATTTAATATCTGGTTTTCCTGGAAGGGCGAGAGACTCTCAGCCTGAGATCTTGTTAGACAAGGAGACCCTATATTGTGGGTACTCTATGGAATTGTTAATGTGAAATCACAGTCATGTCAATTTATTTATGGTTTCTTGCTAGTGTTAGCATCTTCCCTTTCCCTCATATAGACACTTTCTGACTTCTCTGCAGCAGGAAGCTTTTTGAAGACATGTTGACGAAAAAAGAAATTGCTAAAAACAAGCAATTTCTCCTTTTGTCCCCATGTTTTCAACTCTATTCAATTTTTGTTCTTTCATTTAAAGGGAAGTTCCAATTTTTTTCGAGTAGGTTTACAAAGTCATCTCTGCAGATTTTTTTGTATGTTGAAAGGGGATAATATTTTGATATTGTTAAGGATCATATTTTAATATTGAGTGGGATGTCCTTTCAAAGTTAAGAATTCACCTAACAAGTGTATTTCAATTATGCCACAAGATTATGAGAAATTTGGACTTGAAAATTTGAAAGATAAAACATGAGCACAAAAGCCCAATTTGGTGAAAGTTGACTAATCTGTAATCTTAACCTTTTCCCTCATATAGACACTTTCTGACGCCTCTGCAGCAGACAGATTTTTGAAAACATAGTGACAAATGAAGAAATTGCACAAATATGGAGATTTTCTATGTTTTGACAAAATACGTTCAAAGTCGTCTGCTGCAGAATTGTCGTATGAGGGAAAGGGTTAATCAAGTTTTATCTTTTGATCATAGTTGTTTAGATCAACTGAGCCAAAGGCTCAAGGTGATCTATTCTGATTACTGTCTGTCTTCCATTGTCGATCCGAATCCTCTTTGGTCAAGTGGTTAGTATTAAGATTTTTGATAGTCAAGTAACTTATATGCGCACCCTCAAAGTCTATTCATAAAAAATGTTAGTTTTGAACACTAGTGATCGACCCTCTACATAATTTGTTCAAGCCATATTTATAAATTGGTTGAACAAAATGGCCACCAGGTAGCACAAGACAAGGGGTAAAATGAACTTTTAGCTTCAAATGATATCTCCTCCTCACCCATTGGACCGATATCGACCAAACTTTACAGGAATGTTTATTTTGTGCTCCTCTTTCAAATTATTCAAAGATTAAATGTCTTATTACAAATTTCCTTTACTGATAAGCTGTTTCATTTACAGTGTCCACTGCTTGCAGTTTTATTCACACTCTTGATCAAATTTTCACCGATATTAGCAGTTACACATTTGCTTCTACAGGTATCATTCAGGTGATAGATTAAGGGCCATGTTGGCCTAGTATTTTGACATGATATGAAAAATGCACCAAACTTGACCACCTTCCTTCACAGGCTAGAAATAGTTTCTTTTGCAAAAGTTGCATTTTTCGCAGTTATTGTATTTTTGTCCTAATAAGCTTAGCACCATACACATTTTTAAAATTCCGTAGGATCCAGGCCCAATATGGCAACTTTCCAATATAATATTAAAACAATCCTTCTTGGGCTCTCTTTTACTCATATTTGGCATTTTTTGATCGGTGGTGTAGTGTTAGAGTGCCTGCCTCTGGTGCAGGAAGTCGTGGGTATGATCCCGGTTATACCAAAGACTTTAAAAATGGTAGTAATGGCTGCCCTTCTTGGCACTCATGTTTATGGTGTCAGCATTATGACTGACTCACTTGTGTCAGGTTTATGGTGTCAGTATTATGACTGACTCACTTGTGTCAGGTTTATGGTGTCAGTATTATGACTGACTCACTTGTGTCAGGTTTATGGTGTCAGTATTATGACTGACTCACTTGTGTCAGGTTTATGGTGTCAGTATTATGACTGACTCACTTGTGTCAGGTTTATGGTGTCAGTATTATGACTGAATCACTTGTGTCAGGTTTATGGTGTCAGTATTATGACTGACTCACTTGTGTCAGGTTTATGGTGTCAGTATTATGACTGACTCACTTGTGTCAGGTTTATGGTGTCAGTATTATGACTGACTCACTTGTGTCAGGTTTATGGTGTCAGTATTATGACTGACTCACTTGTGTCAGGTTTATGGTGTCAGTATTATGACTGACTCACTTGTGTCAGGTTTATGGTGTCAGTATTATGACTGACTCACTTGTGTCAGGTTTATGGTGTCAGCATTATGACTGACTCACTTGTGTCAGGTTTATGGTGTCAGCATTATGACTGACTCACTTGTGTCAGGTTTATGGCGTCAGCATTATGACTGACTCACTTGTGTCAGGTTTATGGTGTCAGCATTATGACTGACTCACTTGTGTCAGGTCTATGGCGTCAGCATTATGACTGACTCACTTGTGTCAGGTTTATGGTGTCAGCATTATGACTGACTCACTTGTGTCAGGTTTATGGTGTCAGTATTATGACTGAATCACTTGTGTCAGGTTTATGGTGTCAGTATTATGACTGACTCACTTGTGTCAGGTTTATGGTGTCAGTATTATGACTGACTCACTTGTGTCAGGTTTATGGTGTCAGTATTATGACTGACTCACTTGTGTCAGGTTTATGGTGTCAGTATTATGACTGACTCACTTGTGTCAGGTTTATGGTGTCAGTATTATGACTGACTCACTTGTGTCAGGTTTATGGTGTCAGTATTATGACTGACTCACTTGTGTCAGGTTTATGGTGTCAGTATTATGACTGACTCACTTGTGTCAGGTTTATGGTGTCAGTATTATGACTGACTCACTTGTGTCAGGTTTATGGTGTCAGTATTATGACTGACTCACTTGTGTCAGGTTTATGGTGTCAGCATTATGACTGACTCACTTGTGTCAGGTTTATGGTGTCAGCATTATGACTGACTCACTTGTGTCAGGTTTATGGCGTCAGCATTATGACTGACTCACTTGTGTCAGGTTTATGGTGTCAGCATTATGACTGACTCACTTGTGTCAGGTTTATGGCGTCAGCATTATGACTGACTCACTTGTGTCAGGTTTATGGTGTCAGCATTATGACTGACTCACTTGTGTCAGGTTTATGGTGTCAGCATTATGACTGAATCACTTGTGTCAGGTTTATGGTGTCAGTATTATGACTGACTCACTTGTGTCAGGTTTATGGTGTCAGTATTATGACTGACTCACTTGTGTCAGGTTTATGGTGTCAGTATTATGACTGACTCACTTGTGTCAGGTTTATGGTGTCAGTATTATGACTGACTCACTTGTGTCAGGTTTATGGTGTCAGTATTATGACTGACTCACTTGTGTCAGGTTTATGGTGTCAGTATTATGACTGACTCACTTGTGTCAGGTTTATGGTGTCAGTATTATGACTGACTCACTTGTGTCAGGTTTATGGTGTCAGTATTATGACTGACTCACTTGTGTCAGGTTTATGGTGTCAGTATTATGACTGACTCACTTGTGTCAGGTTTATGGTGTCAGTATTATGACTGACTCACTTGTGTCAGGTTTATGGTGTCAGTATTATGACTGAATCACTTGTGTCAGGTTTATGGTGTCAGTATTATGACTGACTCACTTGTGTCAGGTTTATGGTGTCAGTATTATGACTGACTCACTTGTGTCAGGTTTATGGTGTCAGTATTATGACTGACTCACTTGTGTCAGGTTTATGGTGTCAGTATTATGACTGACTCACTTGTGTCAGGTTTATGGTGTCAGTATTATGACTGACTCACTTGTGTCAGGTTTATGGTGTCAGCATTATGACTGACTCACTTGTGTCAGGTTTATGGTGTCAGCATTATGACTGACTCACTTGTGTCAGGTTTATGGCGTCAGCATTATGACTGACTCACTTGTGTCAGGTTTATGGTGTCAGCATTATGACTGACTCACTTGTGTCAGGTTTATGGCGTCAGCATTATGACTGACTCACTTGTGTCAGGTTTATGGTGTCAGCATTATGACTGACTCACTTGTGTCAGGTTTATGGTGTCAGTATTATGACTGAATCACTTGTGTCAGGTTTATGGTGTCAGTATTATGACTGACTCACTTGTGTCAGGTTTATGGTGTCAGTATTATGACTGACTCACTTGTGTCAGGTTTATGGTGTCAGTATTATGACTGACTCACTTGTGTCAGGTTTATGGTGTCAGTATTATGACTGACTCACTTGTGTCAGGTTTATGGTGTCAGTATTATGACTGACTCACTTGTGTCAGGTTTATGGTGTCAGTATTATGACTGACTCACTTGTGTCAGGTTTATGGTGTCAGTATTATGACTGACTCACTTGTGTCAGGTTTATGGTGTCAGTATTATGACTGACTCACTTGTGTCAGGTTTATGGTGTCAGTATTATGACTGACTCACTTGTGTCAGGTTTATGGTGTCAGTATTATGACTGACTCACTTGTGTCAGGTTTATGGTGTCAGTATTATGACTGAATCACTTGTGTCAGGTTTATGGTGTCAGTATTATGACTGACTCACTTGTGTCAGGTTTATGGTGTCAGTATTATGACTGACTCACTTGTGTCAGGTTTATGGTGTCAGTATTATGACTGACTCACTTGTGTCAGGTTTATGGTGTCAGTATTATGACTGACTCACTTGTGTCAGGTTTATGGTGTCAGTATTATGACTGACTCACTTGTGTCAGGTTTATGGTGTCAGCATTATGACTGACTCACTTGTGTCAGGTTTATGGTGTCAGCATTATGACTGACTCACTTGTGTCAGGTTTATGGCGTCAGCATTATGACTGACTCACTTGTGTCAGGTTTATGGCGTCAGCATTATGACTGACTCACTTGTGTCAGGTTTATGGCGTCAGTATTATGACTGACTCACTTGTGTCAGGTTTATGGTGTCAGCATTATGACTGACTCACTTGTGTCAGGTTTATGGTGTCAGCATTATGACTGACTCACTTGTGTCAGGTTTATGGTGTCAGTATTATGACTGACTCACTTGTGTCAGGTTTATGGTGTCAGTATTATGACTGACTCACTTGTGTCAGGTTTATGGTGTCAGTATTATGACTGACTCACTTGTGTCAGGTTTATGGTGTCAGTATTATGACTGACTCACTTGTGTCAGGTTTATGGTGTCAGTATTATGACTGACTCACTTGTGTCAGGTTTATGGTGTCAGTATTATGACTGACTCACTTGTGTCAGGTTTATGGTGTCAGCATTATGACTGACTCACTTGTGTCAGGTTTATGGTGTCAGCATTATGACTGACTCACTTGTGTCAGGTTTATGGCGTCAGCATTATGACTGACTCACTTGTGTCAGGTTTATGGCGTCAGTATTATGACTGACTCACTTGTGTCAGGTTTATGGTGTCAGCATTATGACTGACTCACTTGTGTCAGGTTTATGGTGTCAGCATTATGACTGACTCACTTGTGTCAGGTTTATGGTGTCAGCATTATGACTGACTCACTTGTGTCAGGTTTATGGTGTCAGCATTATGACTGACTCACTTGTGTCAGGTTTATGGTGTCAGCATTATGACTGACTCACTTGTGTCGGGATAAATGAAACAGTAGTATTGGTAACTTATCCAGCAAATGCTGTGATATAAATGATTATAGTTTTAAAGTGGCATAAAACACCAAATAATCAAAAATCTTTTTATTTTCAGTTTTAGTTTGTACATAGAGATGGCTTGCAATGACATGTTTGGGGCGGGGGCTAACAGCATGATTGGTCCACCAAATGAGAACAAACAGTTTGCATTGACATGTTGTGAAATTGCTGTATTTAACAGAGATGCCTATAATCTGTATAGGGATGTTGAACTGTTGTATGACATGGCAAAGGTAACAGAGCCCATAAGGCGACAATGAGCTTTTTGGTACTCAACATAATGATCTCATTCATATTTATTATTTTGAATACACACAACATAGGATTTCGAAAAAATGTCTACTAAAAAATATGGAAAATCTCTATAATTGTAGGTTTATTTACTGAAAAAAGTTAAAAACATTGTGGCAAAATGAGAAATTGCTCGTTTTGAGCAATTTCTCCTTTTGTCACGATGTTTACAAAAGCCGTCTGCTGCAGATGCGTCAAAATGCGTCAATAGGTGGGAAAGTGTTGATTAAAGGAAATTTCGCTTTACATATCATATCAGGTATACATTTATCCCTCTACCACATGCTGACACATCTGCAGAAGACGACCTTTGAAAACATTGTGTGGAAAGGAGATATTTCTCAAAAGGAGCAATATTTTTCTTTTTGACAGTTTTTTCAACACTTTTCAATGATTATACTTTCATATTTAGAGATTTTCTATATTTTGGCCAGCATGTTTTCGTAGTCGCCTGATTGAGATTTGTTGACTCACCTACATCACCTACATCAACTGAAAAGTGTTATCGACAAGCTTCAACTGAAGACATGTAAAAGAAACCTTATTTTGTATTATTGTTTAACTGATGTGATATTTAAGTCATCTTAGTCATCTGCTTCAAAAACAACTGAGAAGAACATTGTCACAACTGAGAGTGGAAAATTAGAAGTAAAATTTTGATTATGGATTTAAAACAATTTGAGTGAAGGGGAAATTATGCTTGTTTTTAGAGCAATTTATCCTTTTTAAGTCGATGTTTCCAAATCATTTCTACTGGATATATGTCAAATGTTTTCTCTATCAGGCAAAGGGTTTAATACTTTTCTTAAGCATAATATTATAAATGATTTTGTAATTCAGCATTTACCAGAAGGTGATGATCGCGGATACCAAGCGTTATACACGGTGAATGACATGATAAATGCTTGTGATGTTAACAATACAGACACGTTTGTCAGGTAGGTATAGTGATACATGCTTGTGATGTTAACAATACAGACATGTTTGTCGGGTAGGTATAGTGATAAATGTGTGTGATATTAACAATAAAGACATGTGTCAGGTAGGTAAAGTGATAAGTGGTTGTGATGTAAACAACACATACATGTTTGTCTAGAAAGTATAGTGATAAATACTGATGTTAATATCACAGACATATTTTTAAGGTAGGTATAGTGATAAATGGTTGTGATGTTAACACTACAGACACATTTGTCAGGGAGGAATATTAACAATACAGACACATTTGTCAGGGAGGAATATTAACAATACAGACACATTTGTCAGGGAGGAATATTAACAATACAGACACATTTGTCAGGGAGGTACAGTGATAATTGTGTTTGATGCCAACAGCACAGACATGTTTGTCGAGAATCTAAAGTGATAAATGCTTGTGATGTTGACAACACAGACATGATTTTCAGGGAGGTACAGTGATTAAAGCTTGTGATGCTAACATTGGTTTGTTGTCCGTTGAATTTCTCAGGTAAATAGATGGCATTCAGAGTTATAACTCTGCCTTCAATAATTTATGAGTTATCTTCCCTTTAACCCTTTTTGGATGCACAGACACTTTCTGAAGCCTCTTGAGCAGTAGACTTTTAAAATTATCGCGGCAAAAGGAAAAAGTGCTCATAATAAGCAATTCCCCCTTTTGACACAATGTTTTCAACTTTATTCAATATAATTCTTTCTTTTTAAAGAGAGTTTCAATATTTTTGCTCAGATACTTCATCCACTGCAGAATTGTTGGATGTGGGAAAGGGTTAAACTGCAAAGATTGTTTGGTGGGAGCATAACTGCCATGTTTTTAGTTCACCTTAGCATAAAGTGCCAGGGCCACCATGGTGATACCTCCCCATCTGTTATATGTAGGTCAATCTTTGCAGATGTCTGTCTTGTCTGTCCATCACATTTCCGTTCAAAACATTTCTCCTCTGAAATGAATGGATCAATATTTTCAGGAATTTCCCGTACTCCTGAAATTATCTCAAATGTTGTCTGCGGCAAAGGTGCAAAAGGAAGTCTGTTTCAGGTAAAAAGGTTAACAATAATGCTTGAATTTAGTTTGAAATTAACTATAATTACAATTTTAGGTGTCGAGAGATAGCCAACAAATTCTTCAGTCAAAAGAATGGAGATAGCCAGCACACTGTATATGCAATGGGTCACTCCCACATTGATACAGGTAAGGATTGGATTGGAGGACAATTGTATTTTAGCAGTATTTGATTTATATCACAGCATTTCCAGAGTTAATTAACCAGTACTGTTGGTGCAAGGACACGAGTCTTAAAGCTATCCTCGCAATCGCCGAGCCCCGGTACCTCATTCGAGTTCAACTAGTTGTGAGTTTGAACCCCAGCTCAGCCAACATTCTTTCTGAAGTTTGACAAGTCAATGTGACAAGCGTCATTCGTCTTTCACCAATGGACTAACAGTGTATGTGAAAAATTGTTGATAACGTTGTTAAACCCCAATCAATCAATCAATCAATCGCAATCCTGAGACCCAAGGAGGTTAGCTGCTGCTACCAGTTTTAAAGTTGTAATGAGCCGACGTGGGTTTGAAACCAATTCTTGCATTCACAGGGTAAATTAAAGATTAAAAACAAACAACGACAAATGTTTCTAATGTTTCGGCGATAATGCCATTCCACAGGTTATTATTCAAAAATGACTATAACGATAACAATTTGTTATGAAAAATTGACAAAGGTAGAACTTGTAGTGAGAAAAGGAGTAGTTTAAAGTAACAGGGTAGACACTCTATTGGAGGATAATGACAGATTGCATGCCAAAGATCAATGTTCAGAAAATCCAATTGTGAGTTCATACATTTTATTTGATTAATTCATAATGAAAATGTGGCCTAGGTCATTAACCCTTTTGCATCTACAATTATTCTTCAGCAGACGACTTTTAAAACATCCAGGCAGATATATGGCAAATTTCTATATTTTAATGTATAATTATGGAATAAAGTTGAAATCATTTGGACAAAAGGAGAAATTGCTCATTATTATTTTATTCTTTGCCTTAATGTTTTTAGATCACCTAGAGCCAAAGGCTCAAGGTGAGCTATTCTGATCACTTTTTGTCCGTCCTGCGTCGTCTGTCGTCTGTCGTTAATATTTAGACATTTAGATCATCTCCTCCTTAACCACTTGACCAATTTCAACCAAACTTCACAGGAATGTTCCTTTGGTGGACTTTTTTCAAAATTGTTCAAAGATTTAAATTCCATCGAGAACTTTGGTTGCTGCAGCAACAGAAAAGGGGCAAATTGCCAAATCTTAAAAAATCTTTTTGTCCAAAAGTACTGGCCCGATTTGAAAATTAATTTGCACAAATGTTCCTTGGGGCACCCTTTGACAAGATTGTTTAAATATTTCCGATCCGTTGAAAAACATGGCCGCCAGGGGGCGGAGCTTGTTCATAGACTCATATAGGGAAAAACCTTTAAAAATCTTCTTGTCTAAGAGTAGAGGCCCCAGGCTTTTAATATTTGGTATGTAGCATCATCTAGTGGACCTCTACCAAGATTGTTCAAATGATAGCCCTGGGGTCAAAAAATGACCCCTCCCCTGGGGGTCTATTGTTTTACATAGACTCATATAGAGAAAATTTAAAAAAAAAAAATCTGGAAGTAGAGGGCCCCGGCCTTTGATATTTGGTATGTAGCATTGTCTAGTGGACCTCTACCAAGATTGGTCAAATTATAGCCCTGGGGTAAAAAATGACCCCATCCCGGGGGTCACTTGTTTTACATATACTCATATAGGGGAAAAACTTAAAAAATCTTCTTGTCTAAAAGTAGAGGCCCCAGGCCTTTGATATTTAGTATGTAGCATCATCTAGTTGACCTCTACAAAGATTGTTCAAATTATAGCCATGGGGTCAAAAATGATCCCTCCCCTGGGGGTCACTTGTTTTACATAGACTTGTATAGGGGAAAAACTTAAAAAAATGTTCTTGTCTAAAAGTAGAGGGCCCAGGCCTTTGATATTTGGTATGTAGCATCATTTAGTGGACCTCTACCAAGATTGTTCAAATTATAGCCATGGGGTCAAAAATTACCCCTCCCCTGGGACTCACTTGTTTCACATAGACTTGTATAGGGGAAAAACTTAAAAAAATCTTCTTGTCTAAAAGTAGAGGCCCCAGGCCTTTGATATTGGGTATGTAGCATCATCTAGTAGACCTCTACCAAGATCTTGTCTAAAAGTTTAATCTTTGAAATCTAACTTCATCGAGTGGACTTCTACCAAGATTGGTCAAATTATTATAGCCCTGGTGTCAAACATGGCTCCACCCTGGGGATCACTTGTTTTACATAGACTTGTTAAGGTAAACACTTTAAAAATATTCTTGTCCATTTGCCATGAATGGTGCCCCTCTACTAAGACTTAAAATTATTTTGATAGGATGATAAAGATGGCCACCAGGGGGTGTTGCTTGTTTTCCGTATATATGTATAGACAAAGAGCAATGAAAACTTTTTAAGTTTGATTAAATCAGGTGAGCGATATAGGACCATCATGGTCCTCTTGTTTAAAAATCTTCTTGTCCAAAAGTACTGGCCCGATTTGAAAATTATTTTGCACAAATGTTCCTTGGGCCATTCTTTACCAAGATTGTTCATATATTAACGATCCGTTGAAAAAACATGGCCGTCAGGGGGCGGAGCTTGTTTTCCTTATATGTGCATAGTTAAAACTTTAAAAATCTTCTTGTCCAAAAGTATTAGCCCGATTTGAAAATTATTTTTCACAAATGTTCCTTGGGGCACCCTTTACCAAGATTGTTCAGATATGTTCGACCCATTGAAAAACATGGCTGCCAGGGTTGCTGCGGCATCAGAAAGGGGGCAAAAAAATCTTCTCCTCTTAATCTGCAAGTCAGATTCCAATATAGTTTGGTAGAAATGTTCCTTAGGTGAGCCTCTACAAAGATTGTTCAAGGCATACTGTTTGGTTGAAAAACGTGGCAGTCAGGAGGCATCAGAAAAGGGGCAAAATGACAAAATTGGGAAATTCCATTTTTAGCTCACCTGTGCACGAAGTGCTCAGGGTGAGTTATTGTGATCGCCCTATGTCCGGCGTCCGTCGTCCGTCGTCCGTCAACATTTTCTCCTCTGTAACCGGTGGGTCAACTGGGATGAAACTTCACAGAAAGCATCCTCGCAATGTCCTCACCAGAATTCCTTAAATTTTTTGGGATCCATGCAGAATTCTGGTTTCCATGGCAACGAAATGAAAAAAACTTCAAAATTCTTAAAAATCTTCTCCTCCCAAAGTGTCAGGCCGATTTTCAAATTATTTTGTAGAAATGATCCTTGGGTGACCCTCTATCAGATTCCTTCAAGCCATGTTGATTGGTCGAAAAACATGGCCCCGAGGGGGGGGGGGGGGGGGGGGGGGGGGGCTACTTTGCCAATATGGCTATAGTGCAAACTTAAAAAATCTTCTCCTCCAAAAGTGTCAGGCCGATTTTCAAATAATTTTGTAGAAATGTTCCTTGGGTGACCCTCTATCAGATTCCTTCAAGCCATGTTGATTGGTTGAAAAACATGGCCGCCAGGGGGGGGCGGGGCTATTTTGCCTTATTAGGCTATAGTGCAAACTTAAAAAATCTTCTCCTCCAAAAGTGTCAGGCCGATTTTCAAATAATTCTGTAGAAATGTTCCTTGGGTGATCCTCTATCAGATTCCTTCAAGCCATGTTGATTGGTCAAAAAGCATGGCCGACAGGGGGGCGGGGCTATTTTGCCTTTTATGGCTATAGTGAAAACTTAAAAAATCTTCTTCTCCATAAGTGTCGGGCCGATTTTCAAATAATTTTCTAGAAATGTTCCTTGGGTGACCCTCTATCAGATTCCTTCAAGCCATGTTGATTGGTCGAAAAACATGGCAGCCAGGGGGCGGGGCTTTTTTGCCTTATATGGCCAAAGTGAAAACTTAAAAAATCTTCTCCTCCGAAAGTGTCAGGCTGATTTTTAAATAATTTTGTAGAAATGTTCCTAGGGTGACCCTTTATCAGATTCCTTCAAGCCAAGTTGATTGGTCGGAAACTATGGCTGCCAGGGGGCGGGGCTTATATAGCTAAAGTGAAAAAAAAACAGGTGAGCGATTCCAGGGCCATCATGGCCCTCTTGTTTTAAGTTCTTGTCTGATATTAAGGAAATTGAATAGGAATCCTACTTCAGTGATCCTCTACTTAATTTGTTGAAGCCGTTTTGATTGGTTACAACATCATAGCAACCTCGTGTCATCACAAAAGGGGTAAATTGAAGTTAAGCTACAAATGACAACTCCTACCATTCCACTCAACCAATTTCAACGTTACTTCACAGGAATGTTCCTTTGATGGTCCTCTTTCAAAATTGTTCAAAGACTTGCATTCTGTGTAGAACCTTTGTTGCTGCGACATCAGAAATTAAGAAAATACCCAAACTTTAAAAACCTCTATCTCCATAATCCATTTGTCAGATGCCAAGATAATTTGGTAGAAATGTTCTTTGGGGGGTGACTCTACAAAAACTGTTCAAGCCATATTGATTTCGTTGACAAACAGGGCAGCAAAGCGGCATCAGGAAAGGTGCAAAATGACAAAAACTTTATAATTCCATTCTTATTAAAGTTCTTGTTAGATTTCAAGATACAAATGGCTTTTACTGATAAACTATTTCTTTAACTGAGTGTCCACTTTTTGC
Source organism: Serripes groenlandicus (assembly GCA_031761405.1). NCBI lineage: Eukaryota > Metazoa > Mollusca > Bivalvia > Cardiida > Cardiidae > Serripes > Serripes groenlandicus. The sequence goes on from JASEVX010000005.1 coordinate 36,527,762, forward strand.
AGTTTCATTTGAACTCCTGATCAAATTTTCACAGATATTTGCAGTTAAATATTTGCTTCTAATTCACTATCATTCAGGTGACTGATTTAGGACCATCTTGGCCCTCTTGTTAAATTTCCTCTGTTACAGATGCATCAAAATGCAAAATGTGTCTGAAAGTGGGAAATGCTTAACCCTTTTCCCACATATAGATGCTTTCTGAGGCCTCGGCAAAAGACGGCTTTTGAAAACACTGTGACAAAAGAAGTAATTCCTACTTTTGCCACAATGTCATTCAATAAGCATAATTTCATTTTCAGAAATTTTTGATATTTTGCCTTGCAGATTTGTTCTATGTGGGAAAGGGTTAAAGGGCTTTGCCGTAACCATTTATCTTATATGATGTTTTGTAGGATCCTATTGGCTTTGAAAACATTTTACCAAAAAATAACTATGTCTTTATAATTGAAAGTTATATTTAGATAAAGAGTTAAAAACATTGTGGGAAATACTTATCTTGTAGTTATTTCTTCCTCTTTCAAATTGTTTTTAAAAGTGAAAAGTAATGTTAAATTTAGAATATTCTTAAAATAATTTTCAGTGTTAAATTTTTTAAGTGAAGCATGCAGTTGCCTTGTTGTCTGATTTTGCGTTAATTTGACCATCCAAGAGTGTCAGTTCTATTTGTGTGTTCATTAACCCTTTCCCTCATACAACAAATCTGCAGCAGACGACTTTTAACATATTTTGTCAAAAAATAGAAAATCTCTAGAATTGAATGGATAACCTATGACTAAAAGCGGAAAACATTGTGGCAAAAGGAGAAATTGTTGCTCATTTTGAGCAATTTCTTCTTTTGTCGCTATGTTTTCAAAAAGCCGTCTGCTGCAGAGGCGTCAGAAAGCGTCTATATGAGGGAAAGGGTTAAAGGCTTTAATGTAAGTTTTGGTGCAGTTATAAGAGTATAACACGAAGTTGCCAAATTACTTAGCAAATAATGCCAGAAGGGCATTATGTCAGCTGTGTAATTTGGCAATTTTGTGTTATAGTCTTATAACTGCACCAAAACATACATTTAACCCTTATAATTAAAGTTTAGGGAGAAAACATTATTTTTCACCAAATAATTGTTTGAAAAGGGAGATATAAATAGAAATTAGGATCTCTTTTCTATATTCAAAGTAGTTCCATGACCTGGTCATGTGATCAATTTTATTTATCGGAAAATAAACGCAATTCCTTTTAGTCACGTGATTCTTTTTAAACCAATCAAATCAAGCGATTAACAGTGCAGTTGAAACAACTGCAATTATGGGCAGATGGGTATTTTGTCATCTCTCAGAGCCCTAGATTGTGGGCATATTTGATGTTCTGAAATCCATATTTGACCTCAAAGCCCTACGTTGCAGCTACTCAAAATAATCAACTCAGTGGGACGAATCTTGTGCATAAACATAGGCTTTAGTTGAGTAGAACAAGATATATTGGAAAAAGATTTGATTACGCCTCCTTATTTAGAGCTTTACATCATGTTCAGATATGACATTTTATGATTGCATTATAGCCCTTTCATATTTTACAACCTATTCAGGGAGCACATGTACCCATTGGGTTTTACTAATATTCTTGTCTCTCTAGTGAATCATCTTTCAGATGAGTAAGCTGGTCTTTTCCCACCTATATTTCTGTTATAACTTAACCCTTTCCCTCATATAGACGCTTTCTGACGCCTCTGCAGCAGACAGCTTTTTGAAAACATAGCGACAAAAGAAGAAATTGCTCAAAACGAGCAATTTCTCCTTTTGCCACAATGTTTTCCACTTTTAGTCGTAGGTTATCCATTCAATTATAGAGATTTTCTATGCTTTGACAAAATATGTTCAAAGTTGTCTGCTGCAGAATTGTCGTATGAGGGAAAGGGTTAACCAAACCCTATGTTGTGGGTACTCAAAAGAATCGTCTCACTGAGACAACACTTTCAAACCCCCAAAAGAGTTTGAGTATCCAATAAGGGATACGTAATTTGAAATACTCACCTTACCTAGAGCTCTGATCTATTCTCTATTGCTAGCATGGTTGTGGCCCTACAGTGAGACGAAGCGTAAATGTGCAAGAAGTTGGTCATGTACATTACGACTAATGGAAAAGTACCCAAACTTTCTGTTCACCTGTTCACAAGTAAGATATACACAATTATCCATTACTCAGATGCAGACATGTTTTGATGCATCTGCAGCAGATGACTTTTTAATGAAGAGTGACAATAAAGTAAATTGCTCATAATGATAAATTTCTACTTTTGCTACAATATTTACCAAATTATAACATACTTATACTTTAGTTGACAGACATGTCCGATACCTTCCAATAGATGTTTTCAAAGTTACAGCTGATTTGTTGCATATGAAAAACAGCTTTTCATTTCCTAATTTTTCTAGACTATATCATGCTATTTTAAAAATATTCTCAGAAAAGAGGGTAAATTTGTAAGTTATTGAGAGAAGATGAGGTACAACTTTTCCCCCTTCCCATTTCCTGACTTACCAACTTTGTTATGTAGATGCATTTTTGTAATAGGATGTGTCCCAGGCTATCACACCTGGAGTATCTAAATTCAATCTGAAGGTATGTCTTGGGAAGGTGGTGTCCCATAAATTAAAATAGGTTGCTGTGACCTTGACCGTTGACCAAAATTAAAGAAATTGCTTGTATGGGCCATATTTCCTTTTACTTTTAGAGAAAGAGTTACTAAATGTACTGTATACATGCATTTAGGGAAGATGGTTATAAATCACATACAAAAATAAGATCACTGTGACCTTGACCTTTGTCTCCTCTATAAATGAAATCCTGTCTTGGCTCTATCTCCTGCACTGTTAAACCTATATATACCAAGTTTGATCTGTGCATACAACTTTGGAGGAGGATGCGTCACATACCAAAATAAAACAGCCATTGTATATATATGAGCCTATGCAACTGCAGCCAAGTTTAAGCCTGGTTTTAACCCTTTCCCACATACAACAAGTCTGTGCAGCAGACAACTTTGAAACGTTTTGGCAAAAAATCTATGAAGAAGATTTTAATTATTGACGAGTTGAAAACATTTTGACAAAATGTGAAATTGCTTGTTTTTGAGAAATTTTTCCTTCTGCCACAAAGTTTTCAAAGTCAGAGGCACCAGAATGCGTCCATATGTGGATAGGGTTAAAGACATTGTGTTGTGCCCTAAAAGATCTTTGACAACCCCTTCAATAGATTAGGGATTATGGATTTTCTACAAAATTCTTTTTTCTGTATTTTATAGGCCCAGCAGTATGAATGGATCAAAGAACAGTACCCAACTATATATGAAGAGATCAAGAAGTTTGTTAAACAGGGTCGATTCATACCTGTTGGTGGTACATGGGTAGAAATGGTGTGTATTCGCAGTGATGAATGTAACATGATAGAACATACGCATTATAAAATACAAATTTTTATTAAAGCAAAGAAAAGCAGACAACTCTCCAGACATGAAAGTATTCTTATACAATAGAATTGAAAGCATTGTGGAAAAGTTGAAATTGCTCTTTGTGAACAATTTTTCATTTTGCCAAAATGTTTTCAAAAGTCTGTTATCCAGGCTATATACCTTTAACCCTTTCCCTTATATATATGCTTTATGACGCCTCTGCAGCAGAAGGCTTTTTTAAAACATAGTGACAAAGGAAGAAATTGCTCAAAACGAGCAATTTCTTCTTTTGCAACAATGTTTTCCACTTTTAGTCATAGGTTATACGTTCAATTATAGAGATTTTCTTTTTTTTGACAAAATATGTTCAAAGTTGTCTGCTGCAGAATTGTTGTATGAGGGAAAAGGTTAACTGTAAGAAGTACAGATACTAGGTTTGATTTTCATAGTATTACATCTTTGGGAGACTAATGTGTTGTGTACCAAAATGACCTTGCCCTTGACCCCACTTGAAGAAAAAACTTACCAGAGCTCTTCCTCCTACTATGTTACACTTAA
>JASEVX010000005.1:37275618-37407495 GCA_031761405.1 Serripes groenlandicus
GGAGGATACTTCCTGTGAAGTTTCAGCCCAATTGACCCACTGGTTACTGAGGAGAAGAAGTTAACGCATGCCGGACGCCGGACAAAAGGCGATCCCAATAACTCGCCTTGAGCAAAGCTCAGGTGGGCTAAAGAGGTTTTTGTGTTCAAGGTCACTTTGACCTAGACTTTTGACTCAATGACCTCGAAATAAATAGGTTCATCTACAGGTCAGGCTTAACCTCCATGTAAAGTTTGAGGACTGTAGATCAATGCATTGTTGAGTTATCACTCGGACAAGCTTTGGTCTACAGCCTGATCGACAGCCAGACGGACAACTGACCAACATGGGGAAAGCAATATACCCCTCTTTCTTCAAAAGTGGGTATAATTAGTACAGCATATTGCAACATGGCAATATTTTATCACCAGCCACATCGGATAGTACCCAGAAATGTTTAGTAGCCCCTGCTTAACTTAAACCCTGTATTGACTTTATTTAAATGTTGAATTTCAAGGCGAACAAGATCTGTCCAAAAGTTTTTTAATGTGAATAAGGGCAATCATTTAAAGAAAATCATTGCTAGAGTTATCTTCTATCTTGCCTACAAATGGCAATCACAAAAACAAAAAGCTGACAAGAGCATAAACCTTAAATCTTCAAATAGTCCTTTGATTGAATGTTTGGTGTTTTATGCGGCTTTCAACAGTTTTTTAGTTATATCACAGTATTTCCTGGGCAAGTTATCAGTAATACTGTTCCATTTATCCTAGCAACAACCAGTCAGGCGGTATGCTAACATCACAACACTTAGCGCCAAAGAGGTCTGAGGGCAGCCATAACTACCATTTTTAAAGTCTTTAGTATGACTAGACCTGGGATTTAAACCTGTGACCCCCTCACATCCGATTGAACACTACACCAAAGAGGCGATTTTAAAATAGTCAAGCTTAACCTGTAAAGTTCTAGTTTGGTGGTAGCCACAGACATAGGAAATTAAACTCTTTGGTGCCCTGACTTTTCGCTGGCCCCAGTGTTACTTTCCCTGAACTTCCTACACTTCTGTCAAGTCTCCAGCCTCCTTAGAGCCATATTTCACCTTCTTATATGTTGTCATATTATGTATAAATGTAATTTATTTTTATTACTGAGATCCAAGCGAACAATAAAACTTTAAAATATTTATCAATCTTCAACGCATTCTCAAGAAAATCAGTCTAGTCTTGTCCTTTTAGTTTTTAAACCCCCCTGATAACTATCAGACTTTTTTTTCCAAAACTATAAAGAATTTTACGTTTGTTGGACATAGTCAAGCAAATTTAAATTGAATTCAACTCACCTCATCACTAAACTGCACCTCCAAGGTTAATCTGAAATTCTCAATTGAGGAAATATTTTCCATGGCTGTTTCGAGGAGTCTATGTCTATCAATGACAATAAAATTAGTTTCTCCAGTGATCTCATTTCCGTTTTCAATATCAATTGATTGTAGGTCCAATTTCCGCCCAGTCACTATCTTGTTTTGAAGGTATCTTAGTATATGGATAGGATCCTGTATATTCAGAGATCCTATTTCATGTATGCAAGTCTGTGTTAATGTAGTTATCTGTTGTGCATGTGCCTGTTGGTCATTGTCAAAAACATAATTAATAACAGACTGCATCAAGTCTGGCAGGTCATCAACATCTTGTACAGAAGTTTCCTGTACAAGATGTGTTGCAGATGTTGAATGATTATTTTCCTCTACAAAAAAGAGTACTTCTGATGATGAATTGCTTTGTCCTGCTATAGGTAACTGTTCTTGAGAATTTGCTGATGCTGAGTTGCTGTGTCCTGCTATAGGTGAATGTACTTGAGAATTTGCTAATGCTGAGTTGCTGTGTCCTGCTAAAGGTGAATGTACTTGAGAATTTGTTGATGCTGAGTTGCTGTGTCCTGCTATAGGTGAATGTACTTGAGAATTTGCTGATGCTGAGTTGCTGTGTTCTGCTAAAGGTGAATGTACTTGAGAATTTACTGATGCTGAGTTGCTGTGTCCTGCTATAGGTGAATGTACTTGAGAATTTGCTGATGCTGAGTTGCTGTGTCCTGCTAAAGGTGAATGTACTTGAGAATTTGCTGATGCTGAATTGCTGTGTCCTGCTGTTACCAACAAATCAGAATTCTCAGGACAAACAGCAATGTGTTCACGTATTTGACTGATATGGAATTTATTTTCACAGGTTTTACAAGTAATATTTAAATTTGATTCATTTTCTTCATTCCTTATATCTTCAACAGATAAACAGCTCTGAATTGGTCGAATATAAAACCTAGCTTGGGGACCAACAACACTCTTCAAAATCTTTACGTCCCACTTACAATTGATTTTTTTTAAAGTTCTGCAACTACTTGTGCAGCACATAATTTCGAAACCGCCAATGTCTGCAAGTTTTGGGAACTCTCTGATAATGGTAGCATGAACTTCACTTTCACTGTCGTCTGCATTGAATGTGATTTTTTTTAGACCTAAGCCTGCCTTGAACAAACATTCTTTTTCTGCACTGTTAGGGATTGTGCTTTTGTTATTATCTGATAAACACAGAAATGAGGTGGTCCATGTTCTTCCGGGTCCCTTTTTCTTCTTTGAAGAAATACGAGTCATTTCTCTTGATCTCGTTGGCATAAATAACAAATTTCGTTCCCTTGTCCCATGTCCTAAAAGAAAAGAAAAGCCATGAACATATAAGAGATTGCAAAGAGATCTTAGTACTCATCATTAAAATAAAATGTTTTTGATGACTGTTAGACAAATATAATTCTTAATATTTCTTAGATGATCTGAACAAGAAAGAAAACAGCATTAGCCACTTTTGGAAAATATTTCCCACTATAGTCATAGAAGGCCCCCCTGGCTGTTATGTTTTCTTTACTAATAAACTTTACTTGAAGGAATCTGACAGAGAAGTTTCCCACTATAGCCATGTTTTTTTTTTACTAATGAACATGGATGGAAGGACTCTGATAGAGGATCAGCTAAGGAACATTTCTACAAATTATTTGAAAATCTGCCAGCCCCTTTCGGAGGAGTTTGTTTCATTTGGTTGCCATGCAAACTAAAATTCTGCATGAATGCTTTCTGTGAAATTTCATCTCACTTGACCAACTGGTTATTGAGGAGAAGATGTAGACGGACTCGCGACGTACACCGGAAATAGGGCGATCCTTTAGCACTTTGTGCTTAGTTGAGCTGAACAGGATCATAACTGGTAAAATGTTTAATCTACAATTTTAAAATGTCTAGGCAAAGGTATTGATAATCTATATAACTGAAAGTAAACATATTGACTTGTGATGAAAACATTGAAGAAAATGTTGAAAAGGTTGATTGTTTTCATCTGTCTGTTCAAGATTAGTCAAAATGTGTCTGAAGTGAAGGAAGGATAAAATAGTACCTGTATGTAGCAAAACATTCTATAATCTAGAATATCTAATGAATCAACTTGGATCAAATTTGAAAACATTATGAGAAATTTGCTTCCTTTCAGCGTTTACTTAATTTTCCACAATATTTTCAAAGTTCGTCTGTTACACTACAGAAACCATTTCCAACCAGCAGACACATTTTGTCTCATTTGCAGCAGACTACATTTGAAAACATTGGGACAAAACGAGAAATTGCTTTTGAACATGCTTAATGATGGTTTCAACTCTTTTGAAAAATTATACTTTTATTGATAGAGATTTTTAACCTACTAGATGTATACATTCAGTTTTCTGTTGTAGAATTGTTGTATGCAGGAAAGGGTTAAGCAACATCTTGTATACAGTAGTTAACCCTAAGCATTGTAACACTTGTTCAGCAGAGAGAACATTTCGAGGGCTTGGCGTGAAACGGTTGTAAATTAAAACCTATTTTGAAAGCCCTGGTTTAGGGGCAATTTTGACCCCTTTGTAAACAATGCAAATTTAGGTGCCATTGCTCAGAACGAGCAATGGCACCTAAATTTCCATTGTTTACCAAGAAAATGTATTTAACGCTTATAAAGACTTTATGGCGAGGTGATTAACCTTGGTAAAAAAATACCAATTTAAGTTACAACCATTTCACGCCAAGCCCTCGATTTGAAAACATAATGTGACAAAAGGAGAATTTGCTTATCATGAGGAATTAAGTACTCCTTTTACAATGATCTTAACTTTTAAAGAGTCTATTTTATTTGATAAATAGTTTTCAATTTTACTAGATGCATCTACTGCCGATTTGTTGGTTGTGGGAAAGGGTTAATTATCTTAAAATTGGATTACTTTCATTCAATATAATTTCTTTAATAGGGATTTTATGTTAATACTTTGACAGAAATACACTTGTGAAACAAAATTGTTAGTTTGTTGGCGTTAACCACAAAATTCAAGTGAGTTGAGAAAGTTTCCTAGGTCTTGTGAATAATAATTCAAGACATATTCCTTATTAAAGAAATTACAACAATATCAACTCCTTTGTGTAAATTGACAAAGAAAAGTGAAACATTTAAATGAATGGACATGCTTTCAAAATATTAATAAAGAAACAATTGTCCAGTGCGCATGCATAAGCATATTTTCAGTTAAAAGCACCAACTAAACTTGTAGTCGATGCAAGTCCAGTAGGTTTATGTGCTATATTGCTGCAAGATAAAAAGAGAATCACCAGTAATTAGTTATGATAGCATAACCCTTAGCAATGTTCAATGATATACTCAAACTGAACACAAGCTTTATCTGTAGTTTGGGCATGCGAAAGATATAAAGCATATATATTCATAATGTATTTTAACTATAAACAGATCACAAACCCTAAGAGCATATATTTCTTCTCCAAAGTCTAAGTCATGTGCCAAGTTCAGCGCTGGGCTCTACGCTTGCAACATTATAGATTCAAGGTTAAACTAGTACCTGAAGTGTACTGACAACATTGCAGATTCTTTGTCAAGGTTATTCAGACAATGTTAAGGATCAAGAATGGTTAGATGGTGTGGACGAGATAAACTTGAAGCTTGGTAGTGAAGGTGCATCTTCTAAAGACAACGATTAGGGTTGGAATGTTTCATCTTTCATCAGAGAAATTGCATTTACGTCATAATAAAGCATATTAACTATTAAACATGAATTGTCAGCCATAGGTCATCTTGTGCTAAGAGATACCAAAATTGTCATTTATATCCCATTAAGGGTACACATTTCCGAACTGGCACAGTTAAACCCTTTCCCTCGCACGACAATTCTGCAGCAGACAACTTTTAACATAGGTTTGTCAAAAAACAGAAAATCTCTATAATTGAGTTGATAACCCTAGCTATGACTAAATGTGGAATTTGTGGCATTGAACAATTTCTTCTTCTGTCACTATGTTTTCAAATAGGCGTCTGCCGCAGAGGCTTCAGAAAGGTGGAAGGTAAAAATTGGAAATCAGATTTAGATAATTACTTGATTATATATGTACAGAAAAAGCCATTTTCTATTATCGCTCAATGTCCAGCATAATTGGTTTATGGTAGGTAGGTCAATCAGAACCAAATAACCTGATTTAACGGACCATGAATTTAATTTGAATGATTAAGAAGTAAGAGACCATGACTTTGAACAAAAGGGAAAGGAAAAATTGTAAGCAGACAAGAAAAGACATGCAAGCTAGAACGAGGTTAGGGGAGGAGATAAGATTTAAACCTTTCCCTCATACAACAATTCTACAGCAGACGACTTTGAACATATTTTGTCAAAACATAAACAAGAGGCCCAAGAGGGCCAGTATCGCTCCACAGCCAAATCTCCGAACAGCCCTGCCCCCTGTCGGCCATGTTTTTCAACCCATCAATAAGGCTTGAAGGAATCTGACAAAATTCTACAAAATGATTTGAAAATCGGCCAGACACTTTCGAAGGAAAAGATTTTTTAAGTTTTATCTATAGCCATATAAGGCAAATTAGCCCTCCCTCTGGCGGCCATGTTTTGTTACCAATTAACAATGCTTGAAGGAATCTGATAGAGATTCTAGAGAACCCAAGGAACATTACACAAAATTATTTGAAAATTGGCTCAACAGGAGAAGATTTTTAAAGTTTTCACTATGGCTATTTAAGGCAAAATAGCCCCACCTTCTGGCGGCCATGTTTTTCAACCAATGAACATGGCTTGAAGGAATCTGATAGAGGGTCACCCAATGAACATTTCTACAAAATTATTTGAAAATCGTCTAAACATTTTTGGAGGAGAAGATTGTTTAAGTTTTCACTATAGCCATATAAGGCAAAATAGCCCCACCCTCTGGCAGCCATGCTTTTCGACCAATCAACATGGCTTGAAGGAATCTGATAGAGGGTCACCCAAGGAACATTTCTACAAAATAATTTAAAAATCGGCCTGGAACTTTTGGAGAAGAAGAATTTTTAAGTTTTCACTATAGCCCTCTTCCCCCCCCCCCCCCCCCCCCACCATGTTTTTCAACCAATCAACATTTCTTGAAGGAATCTAATAAAGGGTCACCCAAGGAACATTTCCACAAAATTATTTGAAAATCGGCCCAACACTTTCGGAGAAGAATATTTTTTAAGTTTTCACTATTTTTTTCTTTCGGTTGCCATGGAAACCAGAATTCTAAATGGATAAAAAAAATATGGAAGGAATTTAGTAGAGGACATTAAGAGGATACTTCCTACAAAGTTTCAACCAAATTGGCCAAGTGGTTAGGGAGAAGAAGTTGTTTAAAGGAACAAGAGGGCCATGATGGCCCTGGAATCGCTCACCTGATTATTATTTTTTTTTCACTTTAGCTATATAAGCCCCGCCCCCTGGCAGCCATAGTTTCCGACCAATTAACTTGGCTTGAAGGAATCTGATAGAGGGTCACCCTAGGAACATTTCTACAAAATTATTTGAAAATTGGCCGGACACTTTCGTAGAAGAAGATTTTTAACTTTTCACTATAGTCATATAAGGCAAAATAGCCCCGCCCCCCCTGGTGGCCATGTTTTTTCAACCAATCAACTTGGATTGAAGGAATCTGATAGAAGGTCATACAAGGAATATTTCTACAAAATTATTTAAAAATCGGCCTGACACTTTTGGAGGAGAAGATTTTTTAAGTTTTCACTATAGCCATATAAGGCAAAATAACCGTGCACACCCCTGGTGACCATGTTTTTTGACCAATCAACATGGCTTGAAGGAATCTGATAGAGGGTCATCCAAGGCACATTTCTACAAGATTTATTTAAGTTTTCACTATTTTTTTCATTTCGTTGCCATGGAAACCAGAATACTGCATGGATCCAAAAAAATTGAAGGAATTCGGTTGAGGCCATTGAGAGGATGCTTCATAAAGTTTCAGCCCAATTGACCCACTGGGAACTGAGGAGAAGAAATTGACGCACGCCGGACAAAAGGCGATCACAATAACTCACCTTGAGCAAAGCTCAGGTCAGCTAAGAAACTAAGCAAAAATTGCAACATCTGGAGAGTTAACAAAACTTTCTTTCATTTTGACCTAGTTTTTGACCCGATATGACCTATGTTCAAACTTGACAAACATTCTGATAGAGATTCAACATGCTCAAGTTGAAACTGTGGCCTCCAGAGTGTTAACAAGATTTCCCTTCAATTTGACCTAGTTCTTTACCTAATATGGCCCAGTTTTTCAAACTTCTCCAAGGTTTGATATAGATGAATGTTCTGATAAACTTTCATGAAAAGCGGATGTAAAATGTAGCCTGTAGAGTGTTAACGAAGGCAAATGTTGACGCCGTATATTGGACCGGTAGATGGACAATTCAATTGTGATCACAATAGCTCACCTTGCACTTCGTGCACCGGTGAGCTAAAAACAGACACAGACCAAAAAGGATAGCCAGACCACCTTTGAAATATAACACTATATTCTTGACTAATAAGACACTAGTAAATGAACTAAAATCAACAAGGACATACATTTGTTGTTCTTTTAACTGGTTGATAAACATTATCTTACAACAGCTTAGATAAAATAGCCATGTGTTAACTGTCACGGATATTTAGGACATTTGTGGGAAGAAACACTTTTATCAAAATTGTTACTTCTTGAGTCTTTTCAAAGTCTTTCTCATTTCAGTTTAACCCTTTCCCTCATATCACAATTCTGCAGCAGACGACTTTGAACATATTTTGTCAAAAACTGGTAAATCTCTATAATTAAATGGATAACTTATGACTAAAAGTGGAAAACATTGTGTCAAAAGAAGAAATTGCACGGTTTGTGCAATTTCTTCTTTTGTCACTATGTTTTCAAAAAGCTGTTTGCTGCAAAGGCGTTAGAAAGTGTCTATATGAGGGAAAGGGTTAAAAAGACTAGAAAACATCTGAAAAAGGCAGAAATTGGATAAATTTATTATTATATACCGGTATAAATCATATTACCATAGTATAGTATATAACCATATAGCCTTTGTAAAGTATAGATATTATAGCCTGGTATACTATAAAGATTTTCTTCTTTTTGAAAAAATATATTGAAAGTTGTCTCCTACAGAATTGTCGTATGTGGGAAAGGGTTATAAAGAAGTATCCCGTTCTTTTTCTGCAGCAGACAAATTTGTCACAAAATAGAAAATCTCTATAATTGAATGGATAACCTATGACTAAAAGTGGAAAACATTGTGGCAAAAGGAAAACTTGCTTGTTTTTCAAAAAGGCCGTCTGCTGCTGTTAAACCTACTTAGTATTCATTAGCATAGCTGTTATATTGAAATTCACAATTTTATAAAAAAAAAGATGCTATTTTCCACAATTTCCCTACACTACCTGACCCATTCTCAATTTAGGTACAAAAATCACTGGGTGAACTGGCCGCCGTGATATAACTGAAATATCATTAAAAATATCATTAAACCCCTTTCTTTAACCCTTTCACCAGGCTCGGCAATTCATTCTTTCCAATGATGTGACTTGTGTACCAATGGATATAGTCTATGTGGGAAGGTAGCCAGTTGCCTGGGAAGAATGTTGTGTGGAGTATTTGTGCGATGAAGCCTCGAAACGTTGGGTGAACTGGCAGCCAGGCTATGACTAAAATACCGTTGAAAACTGTTAAACTCGAATCAATCAACCTTAACCATTCCCCACATCCAAACACATCCATAGCAGATGATTTTTTAAACCATTGTGGCAAAAGGAAAAAATGCTCACTATTCAATAATTATACTTAAAAGAGATTCTCCACATTTGTATTACAGCTGAATTGCATGACAATATTAACATTTCAACCCTTTTCCTTATATAGATGACTTTTACTTCCATCAGCCTACAGCCTTTGGAAAATAATATACCAGGAGTAGTCCGAGACTTCTCTGACCCTAAACAGCCTTTTTCACGATTATTGATATTTCATTTTGCTGTGTAAGCCACAATAAAAAAGAAAGAGGCTTCTAGGGTCAGAGAAGTCTCGGATTACAAAAAGAGATAATGAACCATTTTCCCACTTAAAACAAATGTGCAGCCCGAAACTATAACGCTTTGAAAACATTCTCCGTGTTCAGAAATGAACTCCATGCTCCAAGGGATTAGTTAATATGGAGAACAAATTGGCTCCTGACCAATCAGATACTTGAGCACAAATTCTGAGTACAGATTAAACTTTTATAGTTTTGGGGGGCTGATGGCTGAAAAAGTAAACTCGGTTGATTGACTTTGTGACTTATGAAATACATTTTAGATTAATATTAATAAGATATAATATATATATATAACAGTATAGATTAATAGCCCTACCTATCCTGGCTTGATTTCTTGTTTCAACACTTTGTTCTGACGGTATCGTTGACTTTGCTGTTTCCTGCAGAAAACTTCTGAACCTTACTTTGTCTCCAATCGTAACCAATCCCAGATTAGTCAGTTCTCTGTCTTGTAACCCCTTACATAAATCCAATGAATCAATTTTTTCTCTCTCAAAATTCTGCCAGAGAGAATCTAGGCCTACCGACTTTAACATGTGTCTCACGTCGTCTGCCATTTTTTTGGATTGTGGTTGGCGCGTGAACTGTCGGTGCTCATACAAATTTCGCCTCGTATATTTTATCCGTTACTTTACATTATGGTAAATTGACTTTATATAATGAAAAGTGAACTACATAAAACACCAAATTGACTGAACGCAGTTAATTTATACCTTTATATAATGAAGTGTTGTCGTTATATTATGTTGATTTAGTTTTGTATATTGAAGTTTACCTTTATATAATGATGTTTTGAGCTTTATATAATGCTGTTTTACCTTTATATAATAATAGTTTAGCTTTATATAATAAGGTTATACCTTTATATAATGAAGTTTTGCCTCGATGTAGTGACTTTATATCATAATATAACGACTTTGTATATGTATGTAATAACGTAATACCTTTATATAATGAAGTTTTAACTTGATGTAGTGACTTTATATCATTATATAACGACGTTGTATATGTATGTAATAACGTAATACCTTTATATAATGAAGTTTTACCTTGATGTAGTGACTTTATACCTGTATATATCAACGTTTTATCTATATGTTATAACGTTACACCTTTATATAATGAAGTTTTTCCTTGATGAAGTAACTTTATATCTGTATATATCAACGTTTTATCTTTATGTTATAACGTTACACGTTTATATAATGAAGTTTTAACTTAAGGTAATGACGCTTAAGCTTTGTATATTGACACTTATATGTAACAGACAGCTTAGGCGTTCCATAGTTTATCCTTTTTCAACTCCCATCACGTATTGAATATTTTTCCTTACTGAATTATCATTCCTAACAGGCAATGATTTTCAATAAATATTTTCCTTCTTTTTTATATAACTTAATATCTTGGACTAGGACTCGTAAGCGTATAACATGTAATTCCATATCCCTTGATTATGAGTAAAAAACTATGCACTTTTAATGTAAAAGGCTTACAAAACAGACAAAAAAGACTACAGATCTTTAAATGGTTAGAAAATAGCGAATTTTCAATCAGTTTGCTACAAGAAACTCACATAGCATTTCCGTTAAACAAGAACTGTAAATTAGATTGGAGTGGCGAATGTTTCTTTAGTGGATCCAAAACAAACAGTGAAGGTGTTGCCATACTCTTTAGTAAAAACTCGGGAATAAAAGTAAATAAATTTCATGAAATAATTGTGGGAAGATTAATTGGTGTTGAAATTACAATTCATGATAAAGATTTTTTATTGCTTAATATATATGGACCAAATAATGATTATAATAAAAATGTATTTGAGATGCTAAATGAAACAGTAACACAACATATGGATAAAAATATTATTATAGGTGGTGACTTCAATACTGTTTTGGATACAACCATTGACAAAAAGAATGGTAGAAGTGATACAAATAAAAACTGTAGACAAAAAATAATTAGAATTATAGATGACTTTAATCTAGTAGACATTTGGAGAATTTTGAATCCACAATTAAAACAGTTTACATGGCATTCTAATAGAAAACCGACAATATTTAGTAGACTAGACTATTTCCTTACTTCAAATCTTATTAACAATGTTATCAAAAGTTGCAAAATAAAACCTGGCTACAAGTCAGACCACTCGATTGTTATATTAGAAATTAACTGTATCCAACAAACAAGAGGACCAGGATACTTCAAAATTAATAACTCACTGTTACTTGATGACAAATATATTAATATAATAAAGGAATGTATAACTGAAACAGAACGATACAATACATGCAACCCAAATACGATGTGGGAAGTTATGAAAGGTAATATAAGAAATGTTTCTATAAAATATTCGACACAAAAAAAACGACACAAAATAGAAAGAGAATCCTTATTATTAAACGAAATTGAAAAGCTAGAAAATGAAGTTCACTCCTCTACTGATAATTTGGAAGATATTGTAAATAAACTAAACGAGTTAAAAGATGAACGCGAAAAGATACACGACGAAAAGATCAACGGCTACATCATAAGAGCAAAAGCTAATCACATTGAATACAATGAAAAAAATACGAAGTACTTTGCAAACTTAGAAAAAAGACACATGGAACAAAAAACGATTCATAAGCTATTAATAGATAACAAAGAAATAACAGATACAAAGGAAATTTTAAAGCAAGAGCATATATTTTACCGTGAACTGTATAAAAAACGAACACATTCAAATAATGAGATAGAATTTCTTGATACAGAGGCAAATAAAATTAATGAAGATGAAAGATACAGTTGTGAAGGAAAATTAACCGAATACGAATGTAATGAAGCATTGTTTAGTATGAAAAATGAAAAAAGTCCTGGTTCGGATGGTTTAACTGTTGAATTTTACAAAACATTTTGGAATGATATAAAACATTACTTGATTGATTCAATAAATTACTCATTTGAGCATGGCTCCTTAACTTCCTTACAAAAGCAAGGGCTGATCTCTTTAATTCCTAAACAAGGAAAACAATTAGAAATACTTTCAAATTGGCGACCAATAAGTCTTTTAAATACGGACTACAAAATTGCGACTAAAGCAATATCAAATAGGATTAAGAAAGTTTTGCCATCAATCATACACCCATCCCAAGCCCGGCCGGGTAGCTCAATTGGTAGCATATCTGACTCGTGATCTGGAGGTCACGGGTTCGATACCCGGTTGCGGCGCATTCCTTCGGGCGATTTCTCCATTGCCTCTCACCTCTGATCTATGTGAGAAAGTAGTCAGTGGCTTCGAGAGAATGTTGTGTAAGTACTGGTGTGGGTAAGCCAGGAAAACATGGGTAGGTGCACTGACCGCCGTGATATGACCATCGCTGTTGAAAGCGGCGTTAAACTCCAAACAAACAAACAAACAAACACCCATCCCAAACTGGTTTTATCAAAGGTAGATATATTGGAGAAAATATAAGAATAATTCAAGAGTGTATAGAACATCTTAATGATAAAAATAAACCGGGGCTATTGCTCTTTGCCGATTTTGAAAAAGCTTATGATACTATTGACCATAATTACATGTACAAATGTTTAGAAAAATTTAATTTTGGTAGTGGTTTTATAAAATGGGTTAAATTGTTTTATAGTGGTATTAACAGTAAAATACTTAACAACGGCAATATGTCTGACAGTTTTTTAATTGAACGAGGAGTAAGACAAGGCTGTCCATTGTCTTCGTCATTGTTCCTTTGTTGTATTGAATTGTTATCAAATTACATCATTAAAAGTAAAGAAATCATTGGAATCAAAATCGATGATCAGGAAACGAAACAAACTATGTTTGCGGATGATGCAACATTTCTGACAGATGGAACTGAAAAATCATTTAAGTCCTTGATTTACATTTTAACAGATTTTGGTAAACTGTCTGGATTAAAATTAAATATTAAAAAAACAACAATTTTAAGGGTTGGTAGCTTAAAAAATGAACATTTAGAATACTGTAAAAGAAATAAGTTCATTTGGACTTCTAACTCAGCTAAAACATTAGGAATTATTTTTTCCAACTATGCAGATGTCGTTTTAAATGGAAATATAATTCCAAAATTACAAGAATTTAAAAATGTTCTTAAACAATGGCAACATCGGAAACTTACACTGCTGGGAAAGGTTACAGTTATTAAAACATTTGCATTACCAAAACTTATTTATCCACTGACAGTGTTACCAAATCCACCGGCAAACATACTCATTGATATTAATAAAATAATTTATAACTTCATATGGGATAATAAACCAGACAAAATTAAAAGAGCTAAAATGTCACAATCTATTGAAAACGGTGGAATTGCAGTCCCAAATATATTCTTACTTGTAAAATCTCTGAAAGCAAGTTGGATAAAGCGATATTTGGACGATAAAAATACTGGCTCGTGGAAAATATTCTTTAACAAAGCTTTAAAAAAGTTCGGAGGCAAATTAATATTCGAGTGTAAACTACACGAAACTGATATTCAAAATATGTTCAATAAAAATACTTTTCTAAAGGATATATTGGTATCATGGAATAAAATTAGAAGTAAATTACCAAAGAATAATATTAAAAAAGAAATAATTTGGAACAACACAGATATAAAGTGCAATGGCAATACAATGTTCTACATAAATTGGTATAACAATGGGATAACGTTTTTAGAACATGTATTTGATTTCCGTACAAAAACATTTTTCGATTTTGAAACATTGAAGTATATATACAATCTTAACTCAAACAATTTCCTGAAATATCAGAATATCATTGGAAACATTCCAGATGAAATGAAGAAAGAAATACAAAAGACACAACCAGTGAATGACGAAAATAAACAATTAGTTGCAAAAATAGTAGAACTGACAAAAGTAAATAAATTTTTATATAAACTTCAATTACAAGGTGAAACGCCACTCACAAATGCAGAAGATAAATGGGAAAAAGTATTTGACGAAACCTTAGACTGGAAGAGTATTTATATCTTACCTTTTAAGTCCACATTAGATACAACCTTAAGATGTTTTCAGTACAAGCTTTTAACTAGAATTCTACCTACAAACGAACTATTATTGAGATTTAAAATGAAACCTTCGAATATATGCGATTTTTGTGCAAGTAATGTAGAAACATTAGAACATCTGTTTTGGGAATGCTCACACACACAATTGTTATGGAATGGAATTATAACCTTTTTGGAAAGAAATCAGATAAAAGTGAAGATACAAAAAAAAGATGTTTTTCTTGGCATATCAAAAAAGATCACAGATATTAACACATTGAATTACATTATAATACTTGTCAAACAATACATATTTAAAATGAAATACGCAAATCGAATTCCAACGAGTAATATGTTCATTAATTACTTTAATAACAGATTAAAAGTAGAACAAGAAATAGCCTTTTTAAAAGACCAGTCAGAACTTTTTAATAGAAAATGGAAAAAATTCTTAACCATTGTTAATGTCTAAATAATTAGACATTGCCTCATTTTATCGAACCTTAGTCCAAGATACATAAACTCTGTCTCTATCTCTGTCTCTGTCTCTGTCTCTCTGTCTCTCTGTCTGTCTCTCTGTCTCTGTCTGTCTCTGTCTCTCTCTGTATATCTGTCTGTCTCTCATTCTCTCTCTCTCTCTCTCTCTCTCTCTCTCTCTCTCTCTCTCTCTCTCTCTCTCTCTCTCTCTCTCTCTCTCTCTCTCTCTCTCTCTCTCTCTCTCTTTATAAAACTGAAAAAAACAGCATTATATACACAACTACATGCTTTGATAATATGTATATATATTATGTTAGGATGTGAATTACATATGCACTGTTACTTTAAGATATATATTTTACTTACATGTATTATGTATAAATTGTTTTGAATAAATGAAAAAAAAAAAAAAAGTTACCAGTACAACACGGTGTAAGTTACCAGTACAACACGGCGTACGTTACCAGTGCAACACGGCGTAAGTTACCAGTACAACACGGTGTAAGTTACCAGTACGACACGGCGTAAGTTACCAGTACAACACGGTGTAAGTTACCAGTACAACACGGCGTACGTTACCAGTACAACACGGCGTAAGTTACCAGTACAACACGGTGTAAGTTACCAGTACGACACGGCGTAAGTTACCAGTTACAACACGGTGTAAGTTACTAGTAAGACACGGCGTAAGTTACCAGTACGACACGGCGTAAGTTACCAGTACGACACGGCGTAAGTTACCAGTACGACACGGCGTAAGTTACCAGTACGACACGGTGTAAGTTACCAGTACGACACGGCGTAAGATACCAGTACAACACGGCGTAAGTTACCAGTACAACACGGCGTAAGTTACCAGTACGACACGGCGTAAGTTACCAGTACAACACGGTGTAAGTTACCAGTACAACACGGCGTAAGTTACCAGTACAACACGGCGTAAGTTACCAGTACGACACGGTGTAAGTTACCAGTACGACACGGTGTAAGTTACCAGTACAACACGGCGTAAGTTACCAGTACAACACGGCGTAAGTTACCAGTACAACACGGCGTAAGTTACCAGTACGACACGGCGTAAGTTACCAGTACAACACGGCGTAAGTTACCAGTACGACACGGCGTAAGTTACCAGTACAACACGGTGTAAGTTACCAGTACAACACGGTGTAAGTTACCAGTACAACACGGCGTACAGTACAACACGGCGTAAGTTACCAGTACGACACGATGTAAGTTACCAGTACAACACGGTGTAAGTTACCAGTACGACACGGCGTAAGTTACCAGTACAACACGGTGTAAGTTACCAGTACAACACGGCGTAAGTTACCAGTTACAACATGGTGTAAGTTACCAGTACGACACGGTGTAAGTAACCATTACAACTGGTCCATTTATACTGACACCAGCGAATCAGTCGTAATGCTAACCTCACACTCATCAATCTGACTAAAGTACACGATCTGACCAAATGTATGACCTATGCGTAGCGTTAATAGGAGATGATTTTAATGAAATTGCACACTCATGAACACCAAGCATAGAAACCACTGGTTAGTTACATGTACACATGAACCCAGCCACGGTGCCGATATGGCATAACATCTGATCCATGGGAACATGCACTGTCAGGATATTTTGAATAAAAATATCGATGTAAACTTTAAAACGTGAGAAAGGGGGAAATTGGTCTTTTCCCGTAATGGTTTCACAATTAGTGTGCTGTTCGACCTCCTGTATCAGACAAATAATGAATTTCAATTTCAATATATGAGCGGTCCCGCGAGAAAACCAACATTGTGGACTCTGTGTAAAGTATCGACCCGGATCAGCCTTAGCATGCCGCGCATGCTAACCCGGAGAGACACTGTTCGCTTCCTGTGGATTTTCTGTTTCAGGACGCATTACTCTATACCTCTATCCCCCGGAGACGGAATGTGTCGGACCGGTTTAGCCTGCGCGGACTTCGCAGCTCATAATATTATGTACCATACATTATTCTCATTACGAACCACGTCACACAAAAACCGACATTATGGCCTCTAGGCCTCACCAAGACCAAGATCAATCTGCGCATCCGGGCACTCTAATCGGGATCATTTAAGCGTGTCCTTTCGAAAATGTACAAGTTGACCTCGTGAAGTTTAATCAAGAATTTACCTTTCAAATATTACTAACAGAAGTTTTTCTGTCAACTTGTAAAGAATCTGATAAGATGGAGTAGATGTACAGGCCGATTTGAACATACCGCTTTAAAATGTTATATTCCACCAAATATTAAACCTTTCCCACTTACAGACGCATCCTAATGAACAATGTATGTCAAAAGTTGGTTGAAACTGTCTGTTTCTAATTGCCAAATAATGCCAAACAAGATAAGTCTGCATGAAATTTGTTAGTTGATCTGGCTTTACACTGGTTGCAAATTCCTTATTGTTGTTTATTGTAGAGCAGGGTTCAATATTTCTATTTAATCAATATTAACTAGTGTTGGGAACGAATCATCGAATATAGGCCGAATATTCAAATTCAAATTTCGAAAACAAATTTTCTCTTTTTTTACGACTTTTTTTAAATATATAAATAATATTAAACTTTAATTTAGCAATGAAAAATGTATTAATGTCTTACAGAAATCGCGAGTTGGAGCTAATCAAGATAAAGAGTGTGTATGTGTCATAGGTAATGTTTTTACAACGTATGTCAAACCTTAAATAACACCATCTGTAAACTAGGACTCATTTTCAGTTGGGCTGGACTGTTACTTAAAAAAAATCTGATGATTAGACTGACAACTTATATTGTGGACTGTATTTTTTCTAAATTATTTTCCACTTTTATATTTAGAGAAAGATGCGGATTTGTTTTGCCCTGAAGTCGCGAACATTTTCTGCTGCAAAATGTCTTTTTAAATTTGTCAAATCTACCAATTTGAAGCATAAGAAGAAAACTTAAAACTTTATTATTTTATAATCTAACAAAGAGACATCATACACAAGTCAGTTCACGAAATACCTTACGAAGAGAAACCTATCAAAAGTCGTCTGTCGTAAGTGAACAGTTCTGTAACTACGGAAAATAAAACCTTATTTCGGATACCGATTTTGGATTCGGCTAACAAATAGTCGAATATATTCAAATAAGTAAAACGAATATTCTAATATTGTTTTCAGTATTCGTTCCCATCCCTAATATTAACATTTGCTGTCATAGACTTCAAAAGTAACAATGTCTGAAGATAAAGACATTTGTCACATTTAGTTAAGGGAATCTCCTTATTTATAGATTTTATCACTGAAAACTACGCAATTATCATGGAGTTAGCTTTGTATTAAGAATAAATGACCTCATCAGTGCATTTAACCCTTGCCCACATTTAGATGATTTCTGACGCCTCTGCAGCAGATGAGTTTTAAATTTGTTCTAATGATGAACAATTTCTCCTTTTGCCTCAATGTTGTGCGAAAGGATTAAAATTTATGCAAATAAGGTTTTTTGTTTTTATTAGCTCACCAGAGCACAAAGTGCTCAAGGTGAGTTTTCGTGATCGCCTTTTGTCCGTCGTCCGTCGTCAACATTTGCTTGTTAACACTCTAAAGGCATCATTTTGCATTCAATCTTCATGAAAGTTTAGCAGAACATATATCTCGATCAAATCTAGACCAAGTTCGAAACCGGGTCATGTCGGGTCAAAAACTAGGTCACTAGGCCAAATTTAAGAAATATTTTGTTAACACGCTTGAAGCCGCATTTTAAACTTGAGCATGTTGAAACTTTCAGAAAGTTTTCCTGATGATTTTTAGGCCAAGTTCGAATATAGGTCATGTCCTGTCAAAAATATGGTCACTAGGCCAATTTTAAGGAAAATCTTGTGAACACTCTGGAAGCCACAGAATATGGGTCAGGTCAGGTCAACAACTAGGTCACTAGGCCACATTGTATAACAATCTAGTTAACACTACTAGATCGCATTTTTGACTTTTTGTGAGAAAGTTTGTCTTGATGATATATTGCCATTGGCGCTGAAAGAGTTAAGTCTTAAATAGCCCATTCTCAGGTGAGCGATTCCAGGGCCTCATGGCCCTCTTGTTTGTATGTAGATCTAGATCTTAGTTCTATTATCAGAAGATATTATGTTGCTAGAAAACCCACCATAGCAATTTGCTATCAGGGAAGGTATGGATCAACCAGCGCATCAGTGCAGCTTTATCTGAATCTGCACTGTTGGCAAATAAGCTACTTAAGGTATCGATATACTGGACAAACATTTGGATCAGACAGTAAGATAAGCAAGTAGATCTGTATTTACACTTATTATCAATATGCAATGTTGGTTTTCTTGGAACACTAACAATATATGTTTTTTAATCTTTATCTTTCTTTTGATTTTCTTTGGCATTACCCTTTCCCACTTGCAGATACGATTTGACCCATAGCCAGCAGAGCAAATTACTTTTGAAAACAATCATAATGAACAATTCCTCATTTTGTCACAATGTTTTCAAAATTGCAATGATTTGATGTAGATCGGTATGGGGAGATAAAAGCAATGTTTTGTTCATAAACATTTAACCCTTTCCCACATAAAGCAAATCCGAAGTAGACGACTTTGAAAACATCCGGGTAAAAATATGGAAAATCTCTAAAAACGAAACTATAATTATTGAATAAGAGTTGAAAACATTGTGAGAAAAAGGAGAATTGGGGGTTTTACGCCATTTTCAACATTAATTCAGTTATATCACGGCGACAGTTCACTTATTCATGATGCCGTTGTAAACAAACTAGTACTAGGCTAGAAATGATGCCTTGCTTAATAGCATTCAACCATGATTCGTGTCGCGACTGGGGATCGTCTGCATTGCTTTGCTTCCTGGGTGAAAGCACTTATATTCTTTCCATGTGAAGTGGTTTTCATAAACTGGGTACCAGCATCGGACCATAGGGAATGATCTTAAACACCAAGGACAAAACTTGATTTCACAACAACAACCACAAGAAGAGGCGGGTGAATGCGACGAGAAAATTACTTAACCGCTATAGTCGGTAAGGTGGTTAATGCTTGAACCATCCATGTAGTGACCATAGACGAGACATGGATCTGAAACTAAAACACATTCCCGCCAATGGAAGAGTCCATTTCTCCAAAACCGAAAAACACTACGAAGGTGCTTGGATTTAAATAAGACGACGACTTTGTCTACACAGTCGAGCTTATGTCATGGCGAATTGTCCGTCGTGCGTGCGTGCGTCCGTGCGTGCGTGCGTAAACTTTTTCCTTTAAACGACTTCTTTTCACTAACCACTTGGCCAATTTGGTTGAAACTTCATAGGAAGCATCCTCTCAATGTCCTCTCTTAAATTCCTTCATTTCTTTTTTATCCATCCATAATTCTGATCTTCTTCTCTGAAAGTGTCAGGCCGATTTTCAAATAATTTTGTAGAAATGTTCCTTGGGTGACCCTTTATTAGATTCCTTCAAGAAATGTTGATTGGTCGAAAAACATGGTCGCCAGAGGGCGGGGCTATTTTGCCTTATATGACCAAAGTGAAAACTTAAAAAATCTTCTTCTCCGAAAGTGTTCAGCCGATTTTCAAATAATTTTGTAGAAATGTTCATTGGGTGACCCTCTATCAGATTCCTTCAAGCCATGTTGATTGGTCGAAAAAATATGGCCGCCAGAGGGCGGGGCTATTTTGCTCTATATGACCATAGTGAAAATTTAAAAAATCTTCTTCTCCGAAAGTGTTGAGCAGATTTTCAAATAATTTTGTAGAAATGTTCTTTGGGTGACCCTCTATCAGATTCCTTCAAGCCATGTTGATTGGTTCAAAGATATGGCCGCCATGGGGTGGGGCTATTTTGCCTTATATGGCTATTGTGAAAACTTAAAAAATCTTCTCCTCCGAAAGTGTCAGGCCGATTTTCAAATAATTTTGCAGAAACATTCCTTGGGTGACACTCTACAAGATTCCTTTAAGCCATGGTGGTTGGTAAAAAATATGGCCACTAGGGGGCAGGGCTGTTTTGATTTGATTTTTGCCTTATGGCCGTGGAGCGATACTGGCCCTCTTGGGCCTCTTGTTTCATTTCTATTCAATAATAACACTTCCATTTAAAGAAATTTTCCATGTTTTGCCTAGATGATTTTAAAGACGTCTGCTGCAGATTTGTTATGTGTGGGAAAGAGCTAAGAAATGCCATTGTACTTTTAGTCCCTCTCTTGGTTGTCAATAACAAAACAAATATTTATACATTTTTATTAATGCCGAGTGCGAGTGTAAACCACGCCAACCAACAACAACAACAACAACAACTGACTGTATAATTACTCCTTATGCTGAAACATTCACTGTTATTCCAGTAGATTTCAGTACCAAACGGATGGACTCTCGCACAATGTATACATACTTGAATTTTAAATAATTTGAAGAAGAATCCCAGATTTATAATATACCACTGGTATTTTGAGCATTTTTCTCCTTTTGTCACAATGTTTTCAAAAGTCAAAAAGCGTCCAAATGCGTCTATATGTGGGAAAGAGTTAAAGATAACTGGCGCTTCAACCCTTTCCCACATACAACACATCTAAAACCATCTAGACGAAATCCGATAATCTTCCCATAACCCTTTCCCACATACATCACTTCTGAAGCAGACGACTTTGAACACATATAATCATGAATGTATGTTATAAGTTGTTTGATGTAACACATTTCTAAAATCCGAACTTCGGCTGGACATGTTTTTTGCAGTCGACTGCCGAACAGTCATGTCGTTAACATGTATCAGGGGATGGCGCCAAGCACTTGCTTTGATTTAAACTAGTTGCCGTTGCGGTCCAGGCCAGTTGACATTATGTTGCGTTTTAGCCCGTTGGGCGTTTGAACTCCCAAAATTCCAACCTTCGGTTTCAGTCTGTAACTCGAACAGGACGGGTTCAAAATCGAGATATGTCGGTTAAAGCCAACTCCGGCTGTGTTTAGCAGCCGGTAAAATCACATTGATGGAACTGGAGCTATTGCAATATGAAATCAGCTTCGGAAGCGTGCACCTGACATACATCAATGGACCGTCCACTATCTCCAAAATCAAGTGTGGGGGCAATTCAAGCGGCCCAACTCCGGCTGGTTTTTGCTTGCGGCTGCCGAAACTCGGCAGAACGGCACCTTGTTTGACGCCAGGTTGTCGGCTTAAAAGTCTGTTATTAGACCGATAAATAGAGCGGTAGTTGAACTGTGGAACTTCCAAAACCCCAAAATATACTGTAACTTGGCTTAAGTCACCGAGTGCGACTCGAAGCAAGTTACATGCCTCCCCTGACACATGTCAGATTGCAGATCCATCTCTGTTACTGCAACATGACCTCTGGATTTTGGACCTAGCTGCCGAAACTCAGCAGAACACCAAATAGTGAAACGTTAAGCCAGTATTCGGCGCCTTCCCTTTACATATGCCATGTTAAAGTATGCTAATCGAGCAATGTACAGCAAATCGAAGCCAGTGTTGGCTGCTTCCATTAATTAATATAGAACACTATCGGTTATTTTAACCTGAAGTTTTCATTTTTGTTCACTCATTTGTTTATTTTATTTTTTTTATATCAGAGTAATGCAAACTACTAGTAAAGTGAATTATTATAACCCCTCGTTTATTATAGAACACCCGGAAGTAATCGTTTACAACTAAACAAAGTCCATTTCT
Organism: Serripes groenlandicus; assembly: GCA_031761405.1. Classification (NCBI taxonomy): domain Eukaryota; kingdom Metazoa; phylum Mollusca; class Bivalvia; order Cardiida; family Cardiidae; genus Serripes; species Serripes groenlandicus. The sequence goes on from JASEVX010000005.1 coordinate 37,298,226, forward strand.
CCAAAACCGAAAAACACTACGAAGGTGCTTGGATTTAAATAAGACGACGACTTTGTCTACACATTTTTCCTGTGGTAAAGTCTACTTTGAAGGGACTCAAAAGTTTGACATTTTTCAAGGACTTTCTTATGCCAATCCCCGTAGAATATCTGATCTTCCGATATGTACGACCAGTGGATCGCCATGCAATAGAAATGTGTAACGTCTAGAGGAGACTACATTGAGACATGACTGGTTTGCATATTGTGAGTTAAAAATACGACGTATGACAACGCCATGTTGTGATAGACGACGCTCCTCGCCTGTCCGCTTGTGACAGGTTGTTGTTTATGAATCTTCATTGTTTTCAAAAGTTGCCTGTTGCAGATGCCTAAAATGCGTATATATGTGGTAGAGTGTTAACCCCAATGCTATGGATACTAGTTAGACGATTCTTAGTACCACTGGGGTTATTGTTAGCTTGGGATTTCATTCAATGATAAAAGCGGTGTTGCGGAAAGAAGACCTCTTTAATTACCTCTCAATATCCAGGTCTCTGCTTATTTCACCCCAAACCATAGAGTTGACACACTGACATGTCCATGGACAAGACCCATTTAACCCTGCAGAGGTAGCGAAATATGATTTTGACTTACTTGTCCGTTTTTTCAAAATGCTATTTTGCACTTGTCCGTATGATATTTATATAGTAAATCCCTACCAAATTTCACTTGTCCGTACAGATTCCTCAGCTGAGTTTAGAAATGAATAATTCCTGAATGATGTAGTTACAAATAACAGGTATTCTGCGTCAACTTCCGTCTATATGTGGAAAAGGCATGAATACGTGTAATTGCTATGAGGTGTGCTGTATTGTTGAAAGAGCTTGCTTCGCATTCGAGACATAATGAGAAACCATCACGTAGAAAGTTGATTTAATCCAGTCCCACATACAAAAGCTTTTCGACGTCTCTGCAACAGACGACTTTTGAAAGCAAAGTGGCAAAAGAAGAAATTTATCATAATGAGTTATTACTCCTTTTGCCACAATATTTTCAACTCTGTTCAATAATTATACTTTCAATAAGAGTTTCATAGTTTTTGTCTAGATATTTTCAAGGTCGTCTGCTGCAGAATTATTGTATGTGGGAACGGGTTTAAGATATGGGTCCTGGTACATCCAAAGGCAATGCCTCTTTGTGTCATACATTTCGGCTGCTGTATATGGCTCAAGTGTAATCCTTTCCCACATATAGACGCCTCTGTAGCAGACGACTTTTGGAAACAGTGTGACAAAAGGAGAACTTGCTCAAAACGAAACTCTTTTCATTGAAGATTCTGAACGATATGTATACACCAAGAAGAATGTATACTCCAATTGGCTGAATCGACTACCAGGATTCATAGCTAAATAACGTAGCAGAACAAATATGAAAAAGTATATAGTTCCTCACAACGAATGAATTCCCGCAGACATACTAACAGTAGTTATATATATGCATGTCTCTGATTATTGTAACACACTACCAAACGAAGTTAGTAAATAGGCAAAGAACGTCAATAGTTTTTACTAAAATTAAGCTTGCTCAACAGTACGATTGAAGGAACAGCGTGTTGAAATTCGGATCTGATTTCTATGGATTACAAGCCGAAAAAACAGGGGGAAGTGAAGACAGAACAGAGAGAACAATTGCTTATATATAGATATCAATAGAAGGTAAACTGTATGAAAACGAATATACATACAAGCTAAGGTTCACGAGTTCTAAATTGTATTTGGAGCAAGGCTTGTTGCATGCATTGAGTTATCAACAAGTGTCAACGATATATTTTGAAAAGGCAATGCATATATATACTAGTCGCGGATTCTCACACTATTTTTTATGATAAAATTTAAAGAAGTGACAATCAGGGATAATACAAGGAAATGTCTTTTTTGTGTATTTTCAAGCACATATCTAAGCTCTGTCGATAAATGAACGGAATTATTAATGTGTCATCAGGTAAGTACGCTTATTAAAACCCACATTGTGTTATTAGCGACTCGATCAGAACAATATTTATCAGAAAATTTAATATATATAAAATCATGTCAATTACTTTATTTGCACAAAAGAAGAACATTTCTGATAACAATCACAAATTTTGATCTAAATAGATAGATACCGGTGGTTTCCGGTATTTATCATTGAAGGTCAGATGGAGGAATTTCATTTTCCATAGGCAAATATTATAACGTTTTGGGCTATGTCTCTTCCCCAACAATCCAAATAACCCAGAAACCTATATTCAATTAAAGTTTATCAAAAACACATGCAACTTTAGAAAAATAATTATTGTCCAATGGGAGACCGCCCTCGCTTCCATTTGACCAATAATGTGTGTTTTGATTGGTATCCTGCTTTCAATACGAAATTGAAGTTTTAGTGACAGAGTACCAGTAACAGTCTATCTTGAAATTTCCACCAGGAAGTAAAAGCGGACCACCAACCACAATGAGACACGGCTATTTCATCTTATTATCTGTTATATTGCAGGTAAATGTAGTTGTTTTAGTATTTAACATTTTGTTAGTGGATAAAGAGAGATAAATTGAAACATTTCGAGGATGAATGTGTTTTTATACGACGTTCAGTTTACAAAATATTTCGAAACCGAAAGTGGAGGGTTGGATGTCGAATAATATCCTCACATTCCAACATGTTGAAAATAGAGAAACGACTTTTTAGCTCGATTTTTCGAAGAAAAGGCTAGCTATACTGCTAGCCTCGGCGTCGGCGTTGGTTAAGGTTTTTGTACAGTCAAGTTACCCATAACGGATCAGTAACGAAACAACCGTTGTTTACCAGTTCGAGTTATTGATGCATTAACGGATCAATTGTAGTAATAGGGGATCACGTGACTTTCTGATATCAGGGGGGTCATCTGAAGCAACATTTTAGCTGTCAAAACTTCTGCTGTTAATGTGTTATTGTACAAGTTCAGGGGTCACACTGGCCCAAAATTTTCTTGAGCCACATTTTTTTTGTTGACATTTTCAAGTAAATTATTTACTCCGTGGTTCCGGAGATTTTGAAATCTCAATCGGTCTGCTGAAATTTTAATCCCCCCCCCCCCCCCCCCTTTTTGAAAAATATGTTAAAAGAACTTTGCAAAAACACAAATTTCATGTTTATTGCAGGTTACCTTGCATAGATGGTTGCTAGTCTCAATATATCGTCGTTACATATTGCATTGTAACGTCTAGGATGTGAACAGTCAAAATAAAAAATCGCATTCCTAGTACAGAAACCTGGACTAAGATGGTTGCATAACAGTGCCATCACTCGATAATGTCAATGCAAAATACTTTATGTGATAAAAAAAAAAAAAACAGCATCAAAAGTAGACCTAATATACATTTTAAAGCATATGACAATATGATCAATTTCTCCTTTTGCCTAAATGTTTTCAACTTAAATGATAAAACTTTCTAATTTTTAGGTATTTTCAACATATTTACCGAGTTATTTTCAAAGTTTTTTGCTACTTATTTGTACTAAAACTTGGAATTGAGCCATGATAGCTCAATCAGTATACGATTAATGAAGAGAGCCATTGATCAAGAGGTAGTTAGTCTGAATCTCAGCTAGGCCATTAAATATTTCCCATGATTGACAAAAGTATTTTGTGTCTTAGTTTCTTTGGTGTTCCACCAATGGCTTAATAGAAGGGCTACGCAAAACTGATAAATTGCCGGTTTAAACCGATTTTGAACTCGGCGGACCGTTTTCAATCTTAAAACTAGTAACTAAATCGGTCCAGGAATTTTTATAAATTAAAACTAATATAAAATCGGTCTAGGAATTTCTATAAAGCTAACTATATAGGTCATTTTGTATACAGAGTCATCTGTACACCTTCGAGATAGTCACTTATCGTGACGTAAACGGGATTATCGATCCAATTAACTTTGACAATCGTGTAAACTGATAGATAATGCCAATCGGAATACGTCGGTGATGAATGGATGACGGAATTACCCGAGAAAATCCCATTGGATGCATGCGGTAATAATTTCATGCATCTGATTGGCTGTTGGGGTTATTAGGGAATTTCCATAGGTCACGTGACCTTTGTAACCCCCCCCCCCCCTTTTCAAGATGGCATGGAAAAAGGGATATTTACGAAACGTGTCATAAAAATAAATTTGTCACTATATTTTTAAGTCAGAAGTTTTAACTTCATTTAATTTAATTTGTCCTTCGATACATTAATTAGTGAAAGGGCTCAACGAAATTTACTTGCGATGTTCAAAAAGTCAACTGACCGGCTTGGCAATTCTAATTATGTTGACAAAGAGAACCGGGTCAAACCGGTTCATAATTACTCAGCTGGGTAAATGTTCTTACCTAAAAAATGGCTTTCTCTAATTATTTCAGTCATGGTAATTCCAAAACAACTAAGACCTTTTTTGTAGTAAATGTTTTATTTTTATGTAGACAAAACAAAGTTAACCGTACAGATAAGAGAAATGTATCTTCTGTGCGAAACCAATAATTTTCTAGTACGTACGGGTCGAACAATCTTAAGTACGAACGAGCAATGTTAACACACATTGTAAACAAACATGCGCGGTTATGTTCTATGCAAATTTTGGAAAATTATGATTTGTAAAGTACTTCTACATTGACATTAACGAGCGATGGCACTGTTATGCAACCATCTATGCAAGGTAACCTGCAATAAACATGAAATTCGTGTATATTTGTTTTTAAAAGAGTTTCAATGTAAAAAAAAATAACGGGGGGTGTGAAAAATATTCTGGACCGATTGAGATTTAAAAATTTCCGGAGCCCTGGACTAAGTTAATAGTGTATGTGGGATGGTAGCCAGTTGTCTGGGAAGAATATTGTCTGGTGTACTGGTGCGAAAAAGGTGAACTGACCATCGTGATAAAACTAAAATTAAAGTTAAATAGGTTAATTAAACTCAAAATAATCAATGTGTTAATGCGAAAAGGTTTATAAATATTAATTTTTTATACAGGAAAACCTTTACTGCATGTAATACGATGTTCAAGATATCATAAGGTAAATCCTACATGGGTCACAGTGCAGTGATAAAAAAAGGTACTCTTTATTGGTGGAAGAAAGATTTTCTGCGTAACCAACTAACCATAAACTATTTCAACTGTGCTTTACAAAAACAAACCGTAGCACTTTTGCAGCCATCTGCCTTTTTAGATCACCTGAGCCAAAGATGTCCACTTGAATCATTCTGTCTGTCTTCCGTTGTTAACTTTTAGCTGCAAACAACATCTCTTACTTAACAACGTTCTTTCAAAATTGTTAACAAAAAATATCTTTATACACATGTAGAACGTTGTTGCAGCATCAGAAAGGAAAAATTCATAAACTTTAAAATACTTTTCCTCTGAATCCATTGGTCAAATACTATATTAACTGATTCTAAGATGATTAAGATTGACCATCTCCAAATATTGAAAGGTTAACCCTTTCTTTCATAAAGACGCTTTCTGATGCCCCTGCAGCAGGCAGCTTTTTGAAAACATAGTGACAAAAGAAGAAATTGCTCAAAACAAGCTATTTTTCCTTTTGCCACAATGTTTTCCACGTTTAGTCATAGGTTATCCATTCAATTACAGAGATTTTCTATGTTTTGACAAAATATGTTCAAAGTCGTCTGCTGTAGAATTGTTGTATGAGGGAAAGGGTGAAAATACATGGTGACCAAGCCACATCAGAAAAAGAAAATGACAAAACTTAAATTCCCTTCTTATAAAAATGCTTGTTTGGTTTTAAGATAATTTAAAAGAAATGTTCCTTTGGTGAAACTCATGTTTTGTTCAAACCATATTATTTTGTTGAAAACATAGCCACCAGGTGGCAACAGAAAACGGGTAAAATTAACCTTTAGCTTCAAACATCTTCTCCTAAACCACTGACTCCCACTGAACCATTTTCAACTTAATTTTACAGGAGTGTTTCCATAGACTGGCGGGTCCCTTTCAAATGTGTTCAAACAATTAAATACCAAAACTTTAAACTTTGAATCTGCTGGTCTTATTCCAAGATAATTAAATAGAAATGGTTCTTTGGTGAACCTCTACATAATTTGTTCAAACCATATTAATGTGTTGAAAACATAGCCACCAGGTGGCAACAAAAAGGGGTAAAATGAACTTTTAGCTTCAAACAATTTCTCCTGAACCACTGAACCATTTTCAACCAAATTTCACAGGAGTGTTCCTAAGGACTGATGGATCTCTTTCAAACGTGTTCAAACATTTAAATACCCAAACTTTAAACTTTGAATCTGTCTTGTCTTATTCCAAGATAATTTAATAGAAATCATCCTTGGGCGTTGAAGGTTCAATGCCTGATTACAATTGTCCATTACTCATCAGGTATCTTATTTATAGTGTCCACTCCTTGCAGTTTCAATCCTGCTTAATCAATTTTTTTTTTGATATTAGCAAAAGTTGTCTGCTGCAGAAGCGTTAGAATGCGTTATGAGGGAATGGGTTAAATAAAATAAAATAAATTTAGCAAATAGAATATTTATAACAGGGTTATTAACATCACTAATATTTAAGTAATAACACTTTTCTTTGGTGCCAATGAATTTTAAAACATACCAGGAAAGTTTGCAGCTAAAGCTCCAGGAAATACATGCTTGTATGTATATATGTTTTTCAGGCTTTGGAATGGGGCCAAATATAAACTCCTAAAAGGCCCGAACCATAAAAGATCCAGATTAACATTATTTGTTCACTTTGATCTGGATTTGCACTTTGTACCAACTAGTAAGAGAACGTTTTATTACTTTTTTTATCCCCCGCTTTTTCGAAGAAAAAAAGGGGAGTTATTAATTTCGGTTTGTCTGTCCGTCTGTCTGTCTGTCACACTTCGTTTCCGTGCAATAACTGCCACAAATGTGAACCATTTTTTTTCAAACTTGGTAACAAGGTTAAATGCCTTAAGGGCTAGGCCAAGTTCGATCGTCACTTTCGGCGGACTTTATTTAGTGGAGTTATGGCCCCTTATTTAACACAAAATGTCGTTTCATGCTGTTTCCGTGCAATAACTGCCACAAATGTGAATATTTTTTTTTCAAACTTGGTAACAAGGTTAAATGCCTTAAGGGCTAGGCCAAGTTCGATCGTCACTTTCGGCGGACTATATTTGGTGGAGTTATGGCCCCTTATTTAACAAACAATGTCGTTTCTTGCTGTTTCCGTGCAATAACTGCCACAAATGTGAACCGTTTTCTTTCAAACTTAGTACATGTAACAAGGTTAAATGCCTTAAGGGCTAGGCCAAGTTTGATCGTCATTTTCGGTGGACTTTATTTGGTGGAGTTATGGCCCTTTATTTAACAAAAAAAGTCGTTTCTTGCTGTTTCCGTGCAATAACTGACACAAATGTGAACCGGTTTTATTCAAACTTGGTAACAAGGTTAAATGCCTTAAGGGCTAGGCCAAGTTCGATCGTCACTTTCGGGGGACTTTATTCGGTGGAGTTATGGACCCTTATTCAACAAAAAATGTTGTTTCTTGCTGTTTCCGTGCAATAACTGCCACAAATGTGAATTTTTTTTTTTCAAACTTGGTAACAAGGTTAAATGCCTTAAGGGCTAGGCCAAGTTCGATCGTCACTTTCGGCGAACTTTATTCGGTGGAGTTATGGCCCCTTATTTAACAAAAAATGTTGTTTCTTGCTGTTTCCGTGCAATAACTGCCCCAAATGTGAACCGTTTTTTTCTTTCAAACTTGGTAACAAGGTTAAATGCCTTAAAGGCTAGGCCTAGTTTGATCGTCACTTTCGGCGGACTTTATTCGGTGGAATTATGGCCCCTTATTTAACAAAAAAAGTCGTTTCTTGCTGTTTCCATGCAATAACTGCCACAAACTTGGTAACAACCTAGGCCAAGTTCGTTTAATTTACCCTGTAATACATGTTCAATAAAAAGTCTACTGACATGTTTAAACCTAACCTCAACATTTTCCTGCAAGCGGGGGATATAAATTTCATGAATTTGCTTGTTTGTCTACGTTTTAAACTCACCTGAGCAAAAATTGCGGCTGAGCTATTGTGATCAATCACCATCCGGCATCTGTCACCCGTAATGTCCACAATTCCTTTTAAACAACATCTCTAAAACCCATGACCTGGCCAATTTTCATGAAATTTTAAAGAATTGTTTCTTGTGTGCTCTTTTTCAAAGTATTTCAAAGAATTTAATTCTATGAAGAACTTAAGCTGCTGCGGCATCAAGAGCAAAATTTCTCTTTAAAAATATTCTTGTCCAAAAGTACATACTGACCTGATTGTAAAATCTTCTTGTCCAAAAGTACTGACCCGATTGTAAAATCTTCTTGTCCAAAAGTTCTGACCTGATTGTAAAATCTTCTTGTCCATAAGTTTTGACCTGATTGTAAAATATTTGTGTTCAAAAGTACATACTGACCTGATTGTAAAATCTTCTTGTCCAAAAGTACTGACCTGATTGCAAAATCTTCTTGTCCAAAAGTTCTGACCTGATTGTAAAATCTTCTTGTCCAAAAGTACTGACCTGATTGTAAAATCTTCTTGTCCAAAAGTACTGACCTGATTTTTAGCTCACCTGTGCACGAAGTGCTCAAGGTGAGTTATTGTGATCGCCCTTTGTCCGTCGTGCGTCGTTCGTCAACATTTTCTCCTCTGTAACCGGTAGGTCAACTGGGATGAAACTTCACAGAAAGCATCCTCTCAATGTCCTCACCAGATTTCCTTAACATTTTTGGGATCCATGCAGAATTCTGGTTTCCATGGCAACGAAATGAAAAAAACTTCAAAATTCTTCTTCTCCCAAACTGGTTGGCAGATTTTCAAATAATTTTGTAGAAATATTCCTTGGATGACCCTCTATCAGATTCCTTTAAGCCATGTTGATTGGTCGAAAATCATGGCCGCCATGTGGTGGACGGGGCTATTTTGCCTTATATGGCTATAGTGAAAACTTAAAAAATCTTCTCCTCAGAAAGTGTCAGGCCGATTTTCAAATAATTTTGTAGAAATGTTCCTAGGGTGACCCTCTATCAGATTCCTTCAAGCCATTTTGATTGGTCGAAAAACATGGCCGCCAGGGGGGGTGGGGCTATTTTGCCTTATATGGCTATAGTGAAAACTTAAAAAATCTTCTCCTCCCAAAGTGTCAGGCTGATTTTCCAAAAAAATTGTAGAAATGTTCCTTGGATGACCCTCTATCAGATTCCTTCAAGCCAAGTTGATTGGTCAAAAACATTTGCCGCCAGATGGGCGGGGCTATTTTGCCTTATATGGCTATAGTGAAAACTTAAAAAATCTTCTTCTCCGAAAGTGTCAGGCCGATTTTCAAATAATTTTGTAGAAATGTTCCTTAAGTGACTCACTTTCAGATTCCTTCAAGCCATGTTGATTGGTCAAAAAACATGGCCGCCAGGGGGCAGGGCTATTTTGCATTATATGGCTATAGTGAAAACTTAAAAAATCTTCTCCCCCAAAAGTGTCAGGCCGATTTTCAAATAATTTTGTAGAAATGTTCCTAAGGTGACCCTCTATCAGATTCCTTCAAGCCAAGTTGATTGGTCGGAAACTATGGCCGTCAGGGGGCGGGGCTTATATATCTAAAGTGAAAAAAAATAATCAGGTGAGCGATTCCAGGGCCATCATGGCCCTCTTGTATAATCTTCTTGTCCAAAAGTACTGACCTGATTGTAAAATCTTCTTGTCTAAAAGTTCTGACCTGATTGCAAAATCTTCTTGTCCAAAAGAACTGACCTGATTGCAAAATCTTCTCGTTCAAAAGTACTGACCTGATTGTAAAATTTTCTTGTCCAAAAAATCTGACCTGATTTAACATTATCTTTATAAGTATTATTAGGTAAAACCTTTAAAATCTTATTGTCCAAAAGTGCTGACCTGATTTATCATTGTCCTTATAAGAATTTTAGGGTAAAACCTTTAAAAATATTATTGTCCAAAAGTACTGACCTGCTTTAACATTGTATTTATAAGTATTAAAGGGTAAAAGCTTTTAAAAAAATATTGTCCAAAAGTGCTGCTCCGATATGTCAATAATTTGGCACAAATTGTTCTTGGATTACTGTTTATTGTGATTGTACAAATTAATCTGGTCTGTTGAAAATCATACATTATGGCAAAAGGAGAAATTGCTGATTATGATCAATATCTTCTTTTACTACAATGTTTTCAAAAGACATTTGCTGGAAAAATCATTGTGCATTTGTATTTTTTTGTAAGGGTAAAGAAATGTTTTTCATTCATTCATTTCAGACTTGGACTGTATAACTGGTATTATAATATATAACATGCAAAATGAAGGAAGAGGATAACGATGAAGAAAAGGAAGAGCCGGAATATTTCTACAGACTGATATGTCTGGTGGTTGACTTGGGAACAGAGGTGCTTCTGAAACTGTTTTTGAAAGACATACCACAAGGTCAGACAGTTGAAGCGTTTTTAAGCAGTAAGGCAAATGTATTGAATACTCTAAAAAAGAAAGGGGTCTTCAATGACATCCAACTAGGAATAATAAATGCAGCATCACCAGATTTGTCCTGCTTTGACATATCTTTGTTGTATATTCTTATTTCTAACCTTACTAATATACAGTCACCCAATGCAGGATGGTTTAATGCATGTCCAATACCGTCTGATAAATCAGCAGGAGCTCTGCTTATGAATCTGAGAATAGTCAGAAATGAAGCCATTGCACATAGGCCGAAAGGCAAAATGAAGAAAACTGTCTTTGAAAAGTACTGGAATGATACCAAAGACATCCTAATAGAACTTGCTGGTGAGGTCAGTCAAGCAGATAAAGATTCTGTTACAGAGGAGATTGACAGAATTAAGACGAAACAACTTGTTGGTGACGAGGGTTACAAACTAGAGGCTTTACATCTATGGGCAATACAAGATCGGAATTGTGAAATACTATCCAGTATTGAAGAGTTAAACAAAAAGGTAAAGGAGAATTCATCTTAATACATACTTTGATATTATTTCCAGTTTCAAAGAATTAAACTTTAAGGTATGGGTGAATTTTCTGATGTCTGTCTGTCTCTCACACTTTGCATTACAATGCATCCGTGGTGTAGTGGTTAGATCTGAAGCAGGAGATTGAGGTTCAATCCTTTGCTGAGTCATATCAATTTTTTAGCTCACCTATGCACAAAGTGAGCTATTGTGATCACATTTTGTCCGTCGTGCGTAGTCAACATTCGAGCTTATTAACACTCTACAGGCTACATTTTGCATCCAATCTTCATGAAAGTTTATCAGAACTTTCATCTCCATCAAATCTTGGACAAGTTTGAAACTGGGACTTTGTCAGAATATTTGTCTTATTGATATCTATGCCAAGTTCGAATATGGGTCATGTCTGGTCAAAAACTAGGTCACTCTGAAAGCCACATTTTTGGCTCGAGCATGTTGAAACTTTGCCAGAATATTTGTCTTGATGATATCTAGTCTAACTTCGAATATGGGTTTGGTCAGGTCAGGTTACTAGGCCATATTGTAGAAAAATCTTGTTAACACTATAACATTATTTACTTGAGCAGCTTGAAACTTTGTCAGAAAGTTTGTCTTGATTATATCTAGGCAAAGTTCTAATATGAGTCATAACAGGTCAAAAACTAGGTCACTAGGCCAAATTGTAGAACATTTTAGTTAACACTATAGAGATGGCATTTTTTACTTGAACAGCTTGACATTTTGTCAGAAAGGTTGTCTTGATGAAATTGCCATTGGCGCTGAAAGAGTTAAGTCTTAAATAGCCCATTCTCAGGTGAGCGATTTAAGGGCCTAATGGCCATCTTGTTTCAGAAAAAAAACCACTTTATAAAAAAAATAACAGTTAGTTGGGGGTGCCATAAAAAAACAGTTTGAAAAGGAAGTGGGAACACTGATTCAGGTCAAAATCTAGGTCACAATACCAAATTTAAGAAAAATGTTGCCAACACCCAAGAAGTCACATTCTTTACTTTGACATGTTGAAACCTTATCAGAATGTTGGTTGTGATGATATATGAGTATAAACAAGGGACATGTTTTGGTGATATCTAGGCTAAGTAAAAATATAGGTCATGTCTGGTAACAATTAATGAAAATCTTTTTGACACTGTAGAGGCAATATTTTTAGCTCGCCTGTCCTCTAAGTGCTCAAGGTGAGCTATTGTGGTCACTTTGTCCGTCAGCCGTCAGTAGTAAGCAATGGCTTTGTTTACACTTTACAGGCAACATTTTATATCCAATCTTCATGACACTTTATCAGAAGATATATCTCCATCAAATCTTGGCGATGTTCGAAACTGGGTCATGTTAGGTCAAAAGGTCAAATTGAAAGCAAATCTTGTTAATATTCAAGACCCAGCAGCTTCTAACTTTGTCAGATTGTTTACACTCTCAAGCAACCTTCATGACACTTTATCAGAAGATAATATATCTCTATCAAGTCTTGGCCTAGTTTGAAACTGTGAGGTCAAAAACTAGGTCACAAGGTCAAATTGAAGAGAAATCTTGTTAACACTCTGAAAGCCACACATTTATCTTTAGCCTTTTTATACAACCGTTTCTTAAAAACGGTACGTATTATGGTATGGTCATGTCCCTCCGTCCGTTCGGGTTTTCCGCACTTTTTTCTTACATACTTTGAGCTATTGAGCTGAAATTTTGTATAAGGCTTTGTAGTGATGTGTCACAGATCAAGTTCATATTTCCTGGGATTTCGTCAATTTTTGAATGAGTTATGCCCCTTTTTGGACTTAGAATATTTGTTTTCCGCACTTTTATTCTACATGCTTTGATGTATTGAGCTGAAATTATTTATATGGCTTTGTAATCAAGTGTCACAGATCAAGTTCACATTTACTCGAATTTCGTCAATTTTTGAATGAGTTATGCCCCTTTTTGGACTTAGAATATTTGTTTTCCGCACTTTTTTTCTACATACTTTGAGCTATTGAGCTGAAATTTTGTATACGGCTTTGTAGTGATGTGTCACAGATCAAGTTCATATTTCCTGGGATTTCGTCAATTTTTGAATGAGTTATACCCCTTTTTGGACTTAAAATATTTGTTTTCCGCACTTTTTTTCTACATGCTTCGAGCTATTGAGCTGAAATTTTGTATAAGGCTTTGTAGTGATGTGTCACAGATCAAGTTCATATTTCCTGGGATTTCGTCAATTTTTGAATGAGTTATGCCCCTTTTTGGACTTAGAATATTTGTTTTCCACACTTTTTTTCTACATGCTTTGATGTATTGAGCTGAAATTATGTATATGGCTTTGTAATCAAGTGTCACAGATCAAGTTTACATTTCCTCGAATTTCGTCAATTTTGGAATGAGTTATGCCCCTTTTTGGACTTAGAATATTTGTCAAATTCTGCATGAGTAACAAAGAAGTTCCTGACGGGCGTATTATGTACCGTTTGCGGTACTCAAATTGTGACAATTAATCTGACAAAGTTTAACAAGAGTCTTGTTAAACTTTGTCAGATTAATTGTCTTTATGATATCTAGGCTAACTCAAAAAAAAGTAATGTCCGGCCATAAACTAGGTAACTAGACCAATTTGAAGGAAAATCTTGTTAACACTCCGGATACTTCATATTTTGCTCCAGCAGCTTAACACTTTGTCGGAATGTTTGCTTTGGTGATATCTAGACCAAGTCTGAAACTTGGGCATGTGAGGTCAATAACTTGGTCACAAGGTCAAATTGATGGACATTTTTATCAACACTCTAGATGCTGCATGTTTATCTTTAGCATGTTGGAACTTTGACATAATAATTGTCTTGATGATTAATAGACCAAGTTCAAACATGGGTCATGTCGGGTCAAACACTAGGTCACTAGACTAGACTAAACTGAAAGGAAAATCTTGTTAACACTTGTTAATTTGAGCATGTTGAAACTTTATCAGAATGTTTGTATTGATTATATCTAGGGGAAGTTTGAATATAGGTCATCATGCAGAGCTACAGATAAGCAGCGTATTTGCGCAAATACTCAATTAAAAATAGCAAAAACCCAATAAAAATTAAACTTACGCGTACAAAAAAGCATACAAAAATCCAGTTATGCAAAACTTTTTTTTCGGCCTGCGTATGCAACAAAAGGTTGAAATGATACTAGAAACTGGAAATTCCAAGATTAAAAATAGATTTCGCCCAGAGGGGGATAGCTCTTATTGATCAAATTGTGGGATAATGGAATCTGTATCAGTCGAGAGATTGGTTCGCATTTCAAACTGTTTTGTACAACGGAAACAAGCGCCCAGTGATAAAAATAGATTTCGCCCAGAGGGGGATCTTATTGATCAAATTGTGGGATAATGGTATCTGTATCAGTCGAGAGATTGGTTCGCATTTCAAACTGTTTTGTACTGCGGAAACAAGCGCCCAGTGATTAGTAAATGTCGAAACGGGGAAGAAAGAAGTTCGATGTGACAACTCTTTCACAGAAAAACAATATATTTAAGTATGTTATGGTCCCCTAATCTTCTTCTGACGCGAAAAAATACGCAAAAAGTATCATTGATGACATTATTACCGTGTGCGTAACTGATAGTGATAGCAACGGCATTGCTCGATCAATCGTGAACGAAATTGCAGACGATGTTTTCACTAGTGTGCAGAAGCCTACGACGCATTCAGGCAGTCGCGTTTCGAAAAAAACGTTGAGAGATTAAGTCATTCATATACATATCATTTTCAGAAAAATACCCAATTGTTATAAAATTGTTGGGTATTAAAATTGGTGTTACCCAATTAAAAACCCAAATACCCAATTCTTGAAAAATGGTTGGGTACTGACCCAATTGATCCAAAAAGTTATCTGTAGCTCTGGGTCATGTCCAGTCAAACAAGGTCAAATTTGAAAACAATCTTGTTTACACTAAACATTAACTCCCAATTACAGTTTCATTCAGAGCCATTGCACTCAAGTGAGAGTTTCAGGGCCATCATGGCCCTCCTGTTATCTCCCTTTTAGCTCACATGATTGCAAAATAGTTATTATACTCTCGGTGATTTGAGCGCCCTATGACTGTTGTCACACATCTGTCTTAACCCTTTCCCTCATACGACAATTCTGCAGCAGACGACTTTGAACGTATATTGTCAAAAAATAAAAAATCTCTATAATTGAATGGATAACCTATGACTAAAAGTAGAAAACATTGTGTCAAATAGAGAAATTGCACGTTTTTCTTTTGTCACTATGTTTTCAAATAGCTGTCTGCTGCAAAGGCGTCAGAAATCGTCTATATGAGGGAAAGGGTTAAGTAATTTCTTTAAAAAACATCTCAGGTCATACTTCATTGAAACGTTCCTGTGTGTTCCTCTTTGAAAGTGATTTAAATATAATCTGGTTGCTGTTTGCATCAGAAAGGGGAATATATGAAAAATCATTGTTGAACTTCCTCTCTTCTCTGAAACTGCTGGTCTGATTTGAATAAAAAAAAATAGCAGAAATGGTCATAAGAAGACCCACTACAAAAATTGCTAGATTCTTATTTATTTGGTTGATAAATTAATATGACAACTGGATGGCATATAAATGGCTTAAATTTAAAATCTCTTCTGCTCTGAAAGTGTTTGTCTGGTTTCAAAATGATTTGTCAGAAATTTTATTTTGTAATTTTGTTATTAAATTGATTAGAATATTTTGATGTAAATATTGATCTCTTCTTAAAGTACACATTCTCCATTGATTAATTTAGGGCATCATGGCCATCTTGTTTTTTCCTTCACAGATTGACCAACAAGGTAGTTCTTTAGGAGACATAAAATCATCCTTACAAACGTTTGAAGCCCAGATAAACGCTAAGGTAAATGATTTTGATATAAGAAGAAGGAAAACCACACAGAAAAACAACATTTTATTCAAATTGAATGAGAGTTTAACTGTTTTCCATTGATATGTTTTACATCTTAAGTCAAAGCATTATATTCCAACTCAAATGTTGTTTTTATCAGGGTTTATGTACAAATGATTATCTTGTTGACTTTTAAGCTCACTTTTCGTGCTCAAGGTGAGTTATTGTGATCGCCCTATGTCCGGTGTCCATCAACTTTAAATTCTTCTCACAAACTGGTTTGCCGATTTTCAAATAATTTTGTAGAAATGTTCCTTGGGTAACCTTCTATCAGATTCCTTGAAGCACTGTTGATTCATCAAAAAACACGGCCACCAGAGGGCAGGGCTGTTTTGCCTTATAGCTATAGTGAAAACTTTAACTATCTTCTTCTCCAAAAGTCTCTGTCCGATTTCCAAATAGTTTTGTAGAAATGTTCCTTGGGTGACCTGTTAACTGATTTCTTCAAGCCATGTTGATTGGTCGAAAAATATGCACTTTTATAGTAAAATAACAATTGTTTTCCCTTATAAACCTTTATGATGTGATGTTTGATTCTAATTAAACTGTAGTATCAGAAAGCTTTTATATTTTAATTATTTAAACAAAATAGTTTTTCCCTGCTCGGTAGGTACCGATTAAGGAATTGCCAGAAATAACGGGAACAAATCGGATTTTCTCGATTTCTTAATCGGATACAGTCATGAGATCACGTGACATAAACCACAACTAAATTTTACCTCTTTAAAGGCAGGTGTCCAATACAAACATTGGGGGGATAAAATGTACACAATTATTTTAGTCAACTGTTATAAAAATAAAAATCATTGAAGCGCAGATACACAATAAGTGTGTTTATCTAGTGTTAAAGCATTATACAATTATGCTGTTTATGGGATATAGATAATTTCAGGTATGTCATAGAAAACTAACATTCTCTTTTTTCCTAATAGTGACGACCCTGATCATACTGCATAAGTACATACTGATCAGGATCTTCACTATTATGAATTTAGAGAATACTTAGTTTAGCACTCGATAAACATTTACTTGACCGCCTCGATGGTGTTGTGGTTGTGACACCTCTGGTGCGGGAGGTGACAGGTTTGATCCCTTGTCATGTCAAACAACATTAAAAAATAAAGTACTGGCTGCTTTTCCTAGCGCTGAGAATTGCAGGGTTAGCATTACGACTGACTGGCTGATGTCAGGATAAATGGACCAGTAGGACTGGTAACTTTTGTCCATAAGCAGCATGTATATTACTTTTAAAGGCACTAGATAAACATACTTACTATGTATACATTGTATATGCCTCATTGAACTAGGCCTCATTGAACTAAGTGTGTACATTTGATTTCATCACCGTTTGTATATGACACCCAACCTTTAAATAGGACTAATATAGTTGTGTTTACGATTCTAACCAACATAATGCGATACATTTCCGGAGTAAAAAAGTACATCAACAGCTCTGTTTTTATACGACCGTTTTGAGATCTTATTATAGTTTTACCTGCGGCGTATGTGCGGGCGTTCGGCGTCCAGTATGTTGTCAGCTCAATAACTTTAAAAGCCTTTGTCCAATCATCACCAAATTTGGTCAGAATGTGTATTGGGATAATATCTTAGAAAAGTTCAATAACTAGCCATATCGCTTTAGTCAATCGAGAGTTATCACCCTTTAATTATAGAAATTACCCAAAATTGGTCTTGTCAGCTCAATAACTTTAGAAGCCTTTATCCCATGATCACCAAATTTAGTCAGAATGTGTATTGGCATAATATCTTGGACAAGTTTGATAACTAGCCATATCGCATTAGTCAATCAAGAGTTATCGCCCTTTAATTATAGAAATTACCTAAAATTGGTCTTGTCATCTCAATAACTTTAGAAGCCTTTGTCCAATCATCACCAAATTTAGTCAGAATGTGTATTGGCATAATATCTCAGACAAGTTCGATAACTAGCCATATCACTTTAGTCAATTGAGAGTTATCACTCTTTAATTATAGAAATGACCTAAAATTGGTCTTGTCACCTCAATAACTTTAGAAGCCTTTGTCCAATCATCTCCAAATTTGGTCAGAATGTGTACTGTCATAATTTCTCAGACAAGTTTGATAACTAGCCATATCGCTTTAGTCAATCGAGAGTTATCACCCTTTAATTATAGAAATTACCCAAAATTGGTCTTGTCAGCTCAATAACTTTAGAAGCCTTTATCCCATGATCACCAAATTTAGTCAGAATGTGTATTGGCATAATATCTTGGACAAGTTTGATAACTAGCCATATCGCATTAGTCAATCAAGAGTTATCGCCCTTTAATTATAGAAATGACCTAAAATTGGTCTTGTCATCTCAATAACTTTAGAAGCCTTTGTCCAATCATCACCAAATTTAGTCAGAATGTGTATTGGCATAATATCTCAGACAAGTTCGATAACTAGCCATATCACTTTAGTCAATTGAGAGTTATCACTCTTTAATTATAGAAATTACCTAGAGTTGGTCTTGTCACCTCAATAACTTTAGAAGCCTTGGTCCAATCATCACTAAATTTGGTCAGAATGTGTATTGGCGTAATATCTCGGACAAGTTTGATAAATAGCCATATTGCTCCTGTTGATAGAGAGTTATTGCCCTTTAATTATAGAAATTACCTAAAATTGGTCTTGTTAGCTAAATAACTTGTGAAGCTTTTATTTGATCATCACCAAATTTAGACAATATGTTGATGGGCAGAATATCTTGGTCAGGTTTGATAACTTACAACGTTATCTTAGTCACTACACAATTATGTCCCTTGAAATAGCCAAAACTGTACTAACAGTGTCCGCTCTCTAAGTTTGGCTGATGTACAACCAATTATCACTATACATGGTCTCAAAAAAACAGGACAGGCGTATTTTTGTGACATTTGGCGCTCTTGTTAAGATTCTGAAATCTTGGAGAAAATTATAATTCATGAGTGTGTGCTCTTGTGTTTTATCCCAAACCAATTCAGCTTTTAATCTTTTGAAAAATCGATTTGACCTTTTTTTATATGAATTTCTTCCCTCTGGATAGAAATGCCACTTAAAATCTTTAAAATATCTTCTGCTCTGAAAGTGCTTGTCTGATTTCAAAATGATTTGTCAGAAATTTTATTCAGTATTTATTGAATTGATTTGGAATATTTTAAAGTCCTGTAAGCATTGATCTCGACTTAAAGTACACATTCTCCTGTGAGTAATTTAGGGTATCATGGCCATCTTGTTTTTAGCTCACCTGAGCACGAAGTGCTCAAGTTGAGTTATTGTGATTGCCTTTTGTCCGGTGTCCGTCATCCGTCATCAGTCAACATCTTCGTCTCAGTAACCAGTGGGTCAATTGGGATGAAACTTCACAGAAAACATCCTCTCAATGACCTCACCAGAATTCCTTCAATTTTTTGGGATCCATGCGGAATTCTGGTTTCCATGGCAGCGAAATGATTTTTTTTAAAAATTCTTCTTCTCCCAAACTGGTTGGCAGATTTTCAAATAATTTTGTAGAAATGTTCATTTGATGATCCTCTATCAGATTCCTTCAAGCCATGTTGGTTGGTTGAAAAACATGGCCACCAGCGGGCGGGGCTATTATGCCTTATATGGCTATAGTGAAAACTTAAATAATCTTCTCTTCCGAAAATGTCAGGTGAGCTATTGTGATCACATTTTGTCCGTCTTGCGTCGTCAACATTTGTCCTTGTTAATATTCAACAGGCTACATTTTGCATGCGATCTTCATGTAGAAGCCACATTTTTTGCTTCAGCAGTTTGCAATTTAGTCAGAATGTTGAGCAGAATGATATCTAGGCCAAGTTCGAATATGGGTCATGCCTGGTCAAAAAGTAGGTCACTAGGCCAAAATTGAAATCAATCTTGTTAACACTCTAGTTTTACATATTGTTTATGAACTCCCAATTACAGTTTCATGCAGAGCCATTGTACTAAAGTGAGAGTTACAGGGCCATCATGGCCCTCCTGTTATCTCCCTTTTAGCTCACACGATCACAAAAGACTCTCGGTGATTTGAGCACCCTATGAATGTTGTCATACATCCATCTTAAGTAATTTCTTTAAAAAGCATCTCGGGTCATACTTCATTGAAACATTACTGTTTGTCTGTTTGAAAGTGATTTAAAGTACACATTCTCCAGTGATAAATTTAGGGCATCATGGCCATCTTGTTTTTTCTTTCACAGATTGACCAACAAGGCAGTCTTTTAGGAGACATAGGACCAATAAAATCATCCTTACAAACGTTTGAAGCACAGATAAACGCCAAGGTAAATGATTTTGATATAAAAAGAAGGAAAACCACACAGAAAAACAACACTTATTCAAATTGAATTAGAGTTTAACTGTTTTTTATGGTGGCATATTACTGCCGTAAGATAACCAGTTAGTGTTTTGTAAAGATTAACTGGTTATCTAGTTAGGGTTTGCGAATTTCACTTAATAAGTAACATACTAACTAGTTAACTAGATAAGATTCGTGTTACCACTTATTGGATAAATGTCACAGAAAACTAACATTCTCTTATTTCCTAATTGTAACGAATTTTGCGTGCGATCTTTATGTAGAAGCCGCATTTTATGCTTCAGCAGTTTGAAATCTAGTCAGAATGTTGAGCTGAATGATATCTAGGCCAAGTTCGAATATGGGTCATGCCGGGTCAAAAAGAAGGTCACTAGGCCAAATTTGAAAACAATCTTGTTAACACACTAGTTTTACATATTGTTTATGAACTCCCAATTACAGTTTCATTCAGAGCCATTGTACTCAAGTGAAAGTTACAGGGCCAATATGGCCAAAAATTGATGGATTCTTCCTTACTTAGTTGATAAATATGTTGATAAATATGACAACTGAATGGCATATAAAAGTCTTAAATTTAAAATCTTTAGAATATCTTCTGCTCTGAAATGATTTGTCAGAAATTTTATTTAGTATTTATTGAATTGATTAGAATTATGTCCTGTAAATATTGATCTCGTCTTAAAGTACACATTCTCAAGTGAGTAATTCAGGGCATCATGTCCATCTTGTTTTTTCCTTCACAGATTGACCAACAAGGCTGTTTTTTAGGAGACATAGGACCAATAAAATCATCCTTACACACATTTGAAGCCCAGACAAACGCTAAGGTAAATGAATTCAATATAAAAAGAAGGAAAACCACACAGAAAAACAACATTTTATTCAAATGGAATGAGAGTTTTTCCATTGATATATTTTACATCTTCAGTCAAAGCATTATATTCAAACTCAAAGGTTGTTTCTATTAGGGTTTATTTACAAATGATTATCTTATTGCCTTTAAGCTCACTTGAGCATGAAGTGCTCAAGGTGAGTTATTGAGATCGCCCTATGTCCGGCATCATGCAACATTTTCTCCTCAATAACCAGTGTATCAATTGGGATGATCTTCACAGCAAGCATCCTCTCAATGTACTCTGCATTATTCCTTCAAATGTTTTGCATCCACACAGAATTCTTGTTTCGATTACAACCAAATGAAAAAACTTTAAATTTTTTTAGAAATCTTCCTTGGGTGACCCCCTATCAGATTCCTTCAAGCCATGTTGATTGGTTAAAAAACATGGCCACCAGTGAAATCTTTTAAACATTGGGTATTATGTGGTATAGCAGAAAAACAAATCCCTAATATTCTGAATGTCTGAGCCAGGTTCAATAAGCAGCCAAATCACTAAAGGCTATTTTGCATTATGGCCCTTGAAGTACCTAAAATTGGCCAAATTAGCTTTGTCTGCTCTTTAAGTCACAGTTAATATCCGATCTTCACCAAACCTGGTAAACATGTTTGTTGGCATAATGCCTGGGTCAAGTTAAATAACCAACCAAATGCTTAACCCTTTCCCTCATATAGACGCTTTCTGACGCCTTTAGTCATAGGTTATCCATTTAATTATAGAGATTTTCTATATTTGACAAAATATGTTCAAAGTCGTCTGCTGCAGATTTCTTGTATGTAGGAAAGGGTTAAAGGCACTTTTGGTTTAGAGCTCTTCAATTGTCCAAAATTGGCCAAATAGTTTGACTTCAACAATTCTTATCCAATCATTGTCAAACTTGCTGTGAAGGATTATTGGCATAAAACCTCGGTTGCGATGAGTTGTGCCCTACAGACCGAGATATTTAATGACAGTTTGGCACTCTTGTTTTGTTATGCAATGCTGTGAAGTTGCAGGAAACATTGGTGAAACAAATCATAGTACAGTGCGATGATATAGTTGTAATATTTGATGAGATGAAAGAAAACACCATTTCAATAGCATGACACTTAAGTGACATGTAATAGTGGAGCACAAGAGATTGAGAGATTCTCAATATATGCAATCCTCCCTTGTTGGATGGACAAATCACTTGAAAACAGCAGGATGTCTGAAAGTAGACAATTTCCACCTGAATCTGAGCGTAATTCTCAGCGGAACAGAAGCAGAACACTTCATTCTAGTATGGATTCTTCTAGGGCAAACTCAAATCAGACTATACTGTTTGATTGTGATAACACTTTCACTTTAAAGTTTTAATGCAACATTTTGCCTTATCTGATATCAAATAATTGATACACACGCTCATCCTAAGATTCTGATACCTGTATAGACAATTGTGACTGGAAATACATCAACCAACTTCTCCACATTTTAACCGATAGGGGTCAACACTCCAGGACAGCCAGATAATCACTTGGCCATTTTCCCTTTCATTTATATTCTTTAAATGGTTTTGCATAGAATAAATGGAACATTATTTGATTTGGGGTGTTTTGTGGTTTTTATCATAACTTGAATTTGTTACCATTTACATGTTTCACTGGCTTTTTGTGCTCATGGAATTAGAATTAAATGTTATTTCAATCAATGTCAGAGAAAGCATGTCATTACACTAAACTAGACTGACCGTCTGTCAACATTTAATTCAAACGACATCTCCTAAACCGCTTTGCCAATTTTGATAAAACTGTACAGGGATGTTGCCTGGGTGATCCTCTTCAAAAGTTGTTTAAAGAATTTAATTCCATGCGGAACTCTGGTTGCCATGGCAACAGAAAGGAAAAACTTTAAAAATATTCTTGTCCAAAAGGAGTCCCGATTTGAAAATTATTTTGCTCAAAGGTTCTTTGAATGACGATCTACCTAGATTATTCAAATTATACTGATCTGTTGGAAAACATGGCCGCCAGGGGGCGGAGCTTGTTTTCCGTATATGTGTAAAGTTAAAACTTGGAAAATCTTCTTGGCCAAAAGTACTTGCCTGTCTTTAATATAATTTGGCACAGGTGTTCCTTGGGTGACCCTTTTTAGATCACCTAGAGCCAAAGGCTCAAGGTGAGCTATTCTGATCACTCTGTGTCCGTCGTCCGTCGTTAACTTTTAGCTTTAAACATCATCTCCTCCTGAACCGCAAGAACAATTTCCACCAAACATCACAGGAATGTTCCTTTGGTGGTCCTCTTTCAAAATTGTTCAAAGATTTAAATTCCATTGAGAACTTTGGTTGCTGCGGCATCAGAAAGGGGACAAAATGTCCAAACTTTAAAAATCTTCTCCTCCGAATCTGCCTGTCAGATTCAAATATAATTTGGTAGAAATGTTCCTTGGGTGACCCTCTATAAAAATTGTTCAAGCCATACTGATTGGTCGAAAAACATGGCAGTCAGGCGGCATCAAAAAAGGGGCAAAATGACAATACTTTAATAAAGCATCCTTATAAAAGTGCTTGTCTGATTTAAAGATAGTTTTGTAGAAATGTTCTTTCATTGATCATCTACATACTTTGTCAAGCCATATTGATTTGTTGAAAGGCATAGCAACCAAGCAGCATCAGAAAAGGAGTAATTAAACTTTTTGCTTCAAATGACATATGGTTATTAGATTTATGGTCTAAGGGAGGTAACACTTGGCAGAGTATTATGCAAGGGTTGTCTTCAACAGGAAGTGGAAGGTTAAAATCGCAACTTTTCTGGTCTCAAGAGCAGATGGAAATAAAAGTTTGTTATTGAAAGTGAACAAGCAATTATGACATGATTTATCATGGACATAAATGTTCTTTTGTTGATCCTCTTTCAAAATTGTGCAAAGACTTGCATTCTATGTAAAACTTTGGTTGCTGCAGCATCAGAACATGAGTAAAACGACCAAACTTTAAAATCCTTTTCCTCCATAATCTGCTTGTCAGACTCCAAGATAATTCAGTAGAAAGAATCCTTAAGTGACCCTCTAAAAAAACTGTTCAAGCCATATTGGTTTATATTAAAAACAGATCAAGAAAGGTGCAAAATGACAAAAACTTAATAATTCAATTCTAATTGAAGTTCTTGTTAGATTTCAAGATATAAATGACCTTTACTTATAAGCTGTTTCTTGAGAAGTGTTCACTCCTTGAAGTTCTAATTGCACTCCTTGATCTTTTCCCCAGATATTTCTACTAATTTACTATCAATCAGGTGATCGATTTAGGGTCATCTTGGCCCTCTTGTTTAATATTGTTCCGCTTTACCTTTTTAGCTCACCTGTCACGTAGTGACAAGGTGAGCTTTTGTGATCGCCCTTCGTCCGTCGTCTTTCCACAATTTCTTGTGAACACGATAAAGTCTTCATTTATAATCCAATGTTTACCAAACTTATTCAGTAGCTAGATATCCTGAGAGCTCGGTTCCTTTCGAAAACCAGCCAGATCCATTCATCCATGATGGGATTATGGCCCTTTAAAATTGGCAAAATTGTTATAATTGACTTTGTGAACACGATAAAAACTTCATTTATTTGTCACATGTCTTTTACATTTATTTTTTTAAATGATTTTGTAGAATTGTTTCTTGGGTGACCCTATTTTAGAATCCTTCAAGCCATGTTGATTCGTCAAAAAAGATGGCCACTAGATGGTGGGTCTGTTTTGCCTTATATGACTGAAGTGAAAGCTTGAAAAATCTTCTCCCAAAGTGTCTGGCAGATTTTTAAATAGTTTTGTAGAAATGTTCCTTGGACGACCCTTTTTGAGATTCCTTCCAGTCATGGTTATTGGTAAACAATCATGGCAGCCAGGAAGCAGGGCTGTTTTGCCTTATATGACTAAAGTGTGAGAAAAAATAATCAGGCGAGCGATCCAGGGCCATTATGGCCCTCTTGTGTATATATATGGTGTAAACTTAAAAAATCTTTTTGTCCAAAAGTCCTGGACCGCTTTGAAAATAATTTGGCACAATTCGGTGACCCTCTACTAGTATTGTTCAAAGTATTCTGATCCATTGAAAAACCTGGCCTCTGAGGGGCAGAGCTTGTTTTCCCTATATGTATAAGTGGTGAAAACTTTAAAAATCTTCTTGTCCAAAAGTACTGGCCCGATTTGAAAATAATTTGGCACAAATGTTTATTGGTGACCCTCTACCAAGATTGTTCAAAGTATTCTGATCCATTGAAAAACATGACTTCCGGGGTTCGGGGCTTGTTTTCCCTACATGTTTAAATGGTGAAAACTTTAAAAGAATTCTTGTCCAAAAGTACTGGCCCGATTTGAAAATAATTTGTCACAGATGTTCCTTGGGTGACCCTCTTTTAGGATTGCTCAAATTATTCTGATCCGTTGAAAAACATAGCCACCAGGGGGCGAAGCTTGTTTTCCTAATATGTGTATACATAGTGAACATTTAAAAAAAAATATTGTCCAAAAGTCCTGGACTATTTGAAAATAATTAGGCATAGATGTTTTTTGGTTGACCCTCTACCAAGATTGTTCAAATTATTCCGATCCATTAAAAAACATGGCTACCAGGGGATGGGGCTTGATTTCCTTGTATGAATATATATTGAAAACTTTAAAAAACTTCTTTTCAAATAAGAATAGGCCTGATTTTGAAATAACTTGACAAAAATGTCCTGGGTGACCATTTACCAAATTATATTAATTCAGGTTAGTGAATCAGAGCCATCTTGGCCCTCAATTTTTTAGCTCTACTGGCCAAAGGCCAGAAGGGCTTATGTCGTGGCGATGTGTCCGTTGTCCGTGCGTGCGTGCGTGCGTCCGTAAACAATTTCTTGTTAACACGATACAGTCTTCACTTTTGATTGTATCTCAACCAAACTTATACAGTAGTTAGATATCCATGAGAGCTCGGTTCCTTTCGAAAACCAGCCAGATCCGCCCGTGCATGACTGGATTATGGCCCTTGAAATGGTCAAAATTGCTATAAAAGAGCTTGTTAACACGATAGTCTTCACTTTTGATTGTATCTCAACCAAACTTATACAGTAGTAAGATATCCATGAGAGCTCGGTTCCTTTCCTAAACCAGCCAGATCCGCCCATGCAAGACTGGATTATGGCCCTTGAAATTGTCCAAATTGCTATAATTGAGCATGTGAACACAATAGAGGCTCCATTTACTATCTGATCTTCACCAAACTTAGATAGTAGTTAAATATTGATGAGAGCTTGGTTCCTTTTGAAAACCAGCTAGATCTGCCCATGCAAGACTGGATTATGGCCCATGAAATTGTAAAAATTGCTATAATACAGCTTGTGAACACAAAAGAGCCTCCATTTACTATCCGATCTTCACCATACATACATGCTCTGGATTGAAAATGACCAAAGAACCATACCAGTAGAGCATAGGCCCTCATGGGCCTCTTGTTATTAATTGCCTCTATATAATAAATAGATTCTTGCATGGACTAATTATTATGATGGTATTAAAACTATATTGCTAATTATGCAACTAGATGGCCAAAATGGAAGAACCCAATCAATTGTGCCTCAGTATAATCTAATGTTGATCTTCACTGGTTGCAAAGTATATAAGGTTGGTTTTACAGTGGCCTGGCTAACTTGAAAATAATGTTCATTGATTATTTTATCTGTGTATTCTGGTTCAACAGAATGATCAACAAAGCATAATCCTAGAAGATATAAAAACACTTGTTCAGACAATAGTAGAGCAGCTGAAGGCACCTACAGACCAAAACAGACAAATTCCAGGGACATCTTCAGGAACCCAGGTATGTGTATATGAATCTAATATTTCAATTGGTTTTTAGCTCACCTGATCACAAAGTGCTCAAGGTGAGTTATTGTGATCGCCTTTTGTACGGCGTGCGTCATGCGTCAAAATCTAAACAGTGACCAGTAGGTCAATTGGGATGAAACTTCACAGATATTGACTTTAGTGAAAACTTTAAAAATCTTTTCCTCCCAAATTATTTGGTTGATTTTCAAATAATTTTGCAGAAATGTTCCATGGATGATACTCTATGAGATTCTTTCAAGCCATGGTGATTGGTAAAAAAATATGGCCACCAGGGGGCGGGGTTGTCTGGAGACTTAATTTTGGCAGTGGAGTGATACTGACCATCTTAGGCCTCATGTATAAGCTTACCTGACCACAACATGAGTTAATGTGGTTGACTGTGTGGTTGGCATGACAAATCACATTACATAAGTCAGTTGAGCGATCCAGGGCCATCATGGCCCTTTTGTTTGAATTATAAGTCACTTGCTGAAAAAAAAGTATCCAGAGAAAATATATTTGAAAAGTGAAAGAATGCATTTAGAAAAGATGACATTGTGGGAAAAGTAGAACTTGCTATGTTTGTGCAATATCTGCTTTTTTGTCGAATTGCAAGGCTAAATATGACCCTATTTATTGGTGCTATCTGTCGGTCTGGTGTAACATTTTGTTAACCATGTTTCTGAGGTACTTTAATAGCTATTCTCTGTAAGCATTTAAACTTTTTCGGCACGCATAGTCACGGATATTGCTTAAACTTATTCCACATGTTGCCATCAGTGAACTATTCAGAAAAATAGTGTTAGAAATTCCAAATATTGCCCTGTTGCCATGGAAACAGTGTGCAAAGTTGAGTTTTTGATGAAAAACGCAATATTTACCACTTATTTAAAAAAAAATGCAGCCATCTCCAATTAAGTGAATTACATAAATAGATAGATGAACATTTGCTTAATCAAACGCAAGAAAAAAGCTACGGGGAACATATGATCGTTTTTGCATAAATAAGATTTTAAAATACCTCATCACCAAAAAATACAAATTACCTCCCTTAGTTATTTAGAAAAATAAAAAAAACATGAATTACCTCCCTTGGAATTTTAGATTTTTGTTTTATTGGGGATTTGAGCCGTTTTAACATTATTTCAGTAATATCACAGCATCAATTCACTTGTTTGTGATCCCTGGGCAAAATAACCAGTACTATGTAAGGAAATGTACCTTGCCCAAGGGTACTCCACCATAATTGGTGCGGGGCACTTTTGGATCGAACCTGTGACTCTAGGTTCATAATCACTGACGCTGAACATTCGAACCTACATGAACAGATAATTATCAGATGTATAACCAAGGACTTTCCTAATACCATTTGTCAAAATATGTTCAAAGTCGTCTGCTGCATAATTGTCGTATGAGGGAAAGGGTTAAACCCTTTAATTTTTTTGCATACTTTTGCTGTACCTGTACCTGTTTTTATTGGCTAAAAACGGATGCTTTTTTTCCAATAGTATTTCATAAATAAGTTGTCTATCGGGGTTTATGATAGACACTTTTTGAAAGTGTATTCGTGTTTTTTCTTAAAAATATATTATACATTAATACAAATAATGATGAACATTACTTTCACGTATAAAATGCGTCACCCAACTTGACATGTAAAATAATATACTTCTTTATTTGAATCATAACAACTAATGATAACTTTGTTTGAAGATTACAATTTTCCATGTTTTATATCACTAACTAATCCTTCTATTTTGATTTTTAGCTCGTCTGATATTTTTTTGATCACTAACTAATCCTTCTATTTTGATATTTAGCTCGTCTGATTTTTTTGGGGGAAAAAGATGAGCTATTGTCGTCACTTGATCGTCGTAGTCGTCTTCGTCGTCGGCGGCGGCGGCGTTGGTTAAGTTTTGCGTTTAGGTCACTTACGTGAAAACTATCAAACCTAACACTTTGAAACTTGGAAAACTTGTTCATCTAATACTCTTCTTCACATTGTATGCTGAAGATGCTAAGTGTAGTCTTTTTTGGGGTAAAATTTGATGTATATTTGTCGATTTTGAAAATTGGACATAGTTGGTTAAGTTTTACGTTTAGGTCACTTACATGGAAACTATCAAACCTAATTCTTTGAAACTTGTTCTCTAATACCTTTCTTCACATTGTATGCTAAAGATGCTGAGTGTTGTCTGTTTTTTTATGTAAAAAACATAAATTTTGATGAATTTTGGTTGATTTTGAGAATTGGCGGTGTTGGTTAATTTTTGCCTTTAAGTCACTTATATGGAAACTATCAAACCTTGATGCTGAGGCCTGGTTTTTTTGGGTAAAAAATATCAAATTTGATGTATTTTGGTTGATTTTGAGAATTGGACATAGTTGGTTAAATTTTGCATTTAGGTCACTTACATGGAATCTATCAAACCTATTACTTTAAAATTAGGAAAACTTGTGCATCTAATAACCTTCTTCACATTGAATGATAAAGAGGCTGAGCGGGCCTGTTTTGTAGGGTAACACACATCAATTTTGATGTATATTGGTTATTTATGAGAATTCAACATAGTTTCTTCACTTTTTGTTACATTGAATTCAAATTTTCCCCAAGTAATAAAAACATGATGTATTTCAAACGTATTATGAATATCTTCAATTAGATTGTGTTTTTGGGGTCAAGGTCACTGTTACAAAAAATAGAGGCACTGTTCCCCCATAGCTTTTTTTCATTTCTTGTGAGAAGAGATGTTGATCTTCATGCATTCATTGTTCATTTGTATTCATATGGCCGCATCAAATTGTTATAACCATTCAAATCAAAGCGCTGAAGGCACTGCATTTCTTTGGGTACACCTACCTGTACACTTATTGAGTTTCCATGATATATTACATTAACATATATGTATGCATTGTGATGGAAATGGTTGGAAACCATATACAATTAGGTGGAAGTTTAAACAGCACTAAGTAAAAACTCATGCCAATGCCAAATTCATCAGTGTATATAAAAACAAGAGGGCCATGATGGCCCTATATCGCTCACCTGGTTTAATAGAACTTCAAGTTTTCAGAGCTTTTACCCTTTACATAATAAGGAATGTAAGCTCAGCACGCAAAAGCTGTGCTTTATGAAGTAAAGAAACTATTAGTTTCCCTCTTTCTTACATACAAATAATATTTAAGATTCTATCAGTTTTGTCAAGTGAAAACATTACCCAATAAACTGTCAATCAAACAGACAAGATTACTTCAGCAGATGACAATAAGAAAGTATCTGTGATGTGGCATCTGATCTTTTTCAAATCAAAACATCTCATCATATAGTGAGTCGATCAATTCTTAACACATAAACACAGAAAATGAATTCACCAATCTTTTATATTTTTATTATTATTTTTAAATATTACTTTTGGGAAACAGGCTGGATACATGTATCACCATTACTCATTATAATAAGGTGACAGTCTAAAACACTGACAAATTAAGTAGACCCAGATCAGAAAGCAATACTCCTCTAAAATGGGTATGCATACTGTACCAATTTCAGTTCATACTACTTGTGTCAACACATTTTAAAATGCATGCATCAACCTTGAACAATAAATTGGGTTTCATGCCATTTCAACAGTATATGGGTTATATCTAAGTATAACTGTGCTTATACATACTACAATTAAATTAGTATTGCTAAGAAATGTGCAGTACACTATGTCCTGCTGTGGACAGAAATCCAGACTGCCTTTTCAAAGAGCAATGCAACAGTTCTAGTTATTCACACATGCGAATAATTAGAACTGCTGCATGGCTGTTTCCTAGCTATTAAAATGTGTTTACTTTTCATAACAAGAGGTTCATGATGGCCCTATATTGCTCACCTGATTAATTAGATTGTTAATGTGTTTAAAACAACCATGTTTTTTAAGAAACATTTGTGCCAAATTTTAACAGTTTACAATTTACATATAAGAACAAGAGGCCCATGAGGGCCTTTGGTCAAAAGGAAACAAGCTCTCATGCATACATAGATACTGTATAAGTTTGGTAATCATTGGAATGAATGTATATTGTTTTATGGCGCATAGACAGCTAAGGTCATTTAGCGCACAATTAAATTTTATTATTCATGATCCCTGGATAAACAAATCAGTACTAGGTTAGAAAATGTGCCTTGCCCAAGGGCACTCCACTATGACCGAATTGCCGCAACTGGGGATCGAACCAGGGACACCCTGTTTCGAAATCCTCGACGCTGACCACTCGAGCACAGCAAATTCCTAGTAATCATTGGAACGTAAATGATGACTATCATGTTCACAAGGTCAATTATAGCAATTCAGCCAATTTAAAGGGTCATAATCCTGACATGCATAAATGGTTTTCGAAAGGAACCAAGCTCTCACAGATATCTAGCTACTGAATAAGTTTGGTAAGCACCAGGTGATAAATAATGATTTATTGTGCTCACAAGGTCAATTATAACTATTTTCCTGATTTTAAAGGGCCATAGTCGTGTCATGCATAAACATATCTGGCTGATCTCCGAAAGGAGCCGAGCTGTCACAGATATCTAGCTATTGAATAAGTTTGATAAACATAAGATAATGAATGAAGCTTTTATCGCGTTCACAAGGTCAATTATAACAATCTTGCCAATTTTAAAGGGCCATAATCCAGTTGTGCATTGATGGACCTGACTGGTTTACGAAAGGAACCGAGCTCTGGATAAGTTTGATATAAATCTGATTAAAATAAGAGTTTATCGTGTTATTAAGAAATTGTGGACGTATGACAGACAAAGTGTGATTACAATATCTCACCTTGTCACTATGTGACAGGTGAGCAGATAAACGCATCAGAGAAATGAATAACAGATCTGCCAAAGCAAAAATAATTGTATCATTATATATCTATTGACCACTTGAAAACATCAATAACTCTTTACGATAAACATCAATCTGAGCATGCATATTATCTGATCAATCAGATCAAATTGCACAAAGGTGGAGGTTTGTCTGAATGTATTCTAGTCTCAAAGACCTTTGTTTCTGTTACAGAATGACACTCAACTATGCTACTTAAACTGTTTCATTGTGTGCTTATAGAAATACAGCAAACAGTGTTTATACACATATCCATTTACATCAAAATTTAAGACCAAGATTAGTAAAACATGCAGGTTTACAACATAGGAGCAAGTTTTAGTGTTACTCAAAATGAACATTTGTTTTCAAAGTGACTCTAAATTTTCATTTTTATAGCATTGCAAGCTTTGTTGTAACATTTTGAAAGTTGAATTGTAGAACAGTTAACAAGAGGGCCAAGATGGCCCTAAATCATGCACTCTTAGTGATAGTAAATTAGCAACAAATATTAATTATTGGACACTCTGTTAAAGAAATAGCTTATCAGTAAATGTCATTTGTTTCTTGAAATGTAACAAGTTTTGTCGTTTTGTACCTTTCCTAATGCCACATTGCTGCCCTGTTTGTCAACAAAATCAATAAGGCTTCAACAGATTTTGTAAGAGGATCACTTTAAGAACATTACTGCCAAAATATCTTGGAATCTGACCAAAGAACTTTATTGAGGAAAGGTTTTGAAAGTTTGGGTACTTTTCTCAATTTCTGATGATGCAGCAATCAAAGTTCTACACATAATGCCTACACAGATTGTAAGTTTTTGAAGAGATTGAAAAACACCCATCAAAGAAAAATTCCTATAAAGTTACCTTGAAATTGGTAGAGTGGAATGGTAGGTGTTGTCATTTGTAGGTAAAGGTTCAATTTACCCCTTTTGTAATGACGCATGGTTGCTATGATTTTGTAACCAATCACAACAGCTTGAACAAATTCAAAAACTGTATTATGGTAAACAATTTTTGTTATCTAAGGACACGTTGTTCAATAAAAATTATTATAAGCAACATGTCAAAGTCCATACAGCAAACTTAAAACAAACGTACCATGTTTCGGTTATAATTTGGATTTACACCATTTCAACAGTATTTCAGTTATATACCGAAACCATTTAACTTAACCCTTTACCACTGCAACAATTTTGCGGCAGATTGACTTTGAACATTATTTAAAAAATATCTCTATCATTGCATCAGAATGGATAAACTATTACTTAAAGTGGAAAACATTGTGATGAAAGGATAACTTGCTTGTTTTGAAATATATGTTTGCAAGTGTTTATGAAGGTCACGTTATCGTTACTTTTAGTAAATTAATACAGTGATTGTATTAAGTAGTAAATCGTATTCGTTTTGTTTGTGCAAGTATTGAATTTGAGAATGAATTCTCCTTTAGGCATTCAGAAAAATTAATATAGTCTCTTTCATCACAACATAATGTCTACAATTTATCACAGTTATTAAATTTAGATGGTTCAATGGTTTTAATAAATATCACTGGCGATGCTTTAGTATCTGATTTGGCTCTTGTATGATTCAATGAGGAAGTTAGCGATTGATTTAGAGTCAATATTTCTCATCATTGTTTTTAGAGTGTTGTTATCACTGTCCTGCCCTAAGATGTCACCAAAATGTTTATGTCGTAGTTCCTTGTAGCCTAGGCACGACACAAGGAAGTGTGTCTTGTCTTACGTGTCCTTGGTTACAGGTTCTTCTATCTAGTGGTACTCGGGTCTCCTGTATCACTCCAATTCTATGGATAGTGGGAAAACACAGCATCTGAATCACACCAATGCGGATCTTTGTTTTATTGACAATTGTCTATCTACATATTGCTCAGTTTTAAAGCAGTCTTTGAACAGTTTATACGTCTGCAGCTTTCGCGATTGATGTAACCCATCTCTCCAGGTTGTTTCCAGCTTGTGTCTCATACTAAGGTTCAAACACTTAATTATGTATTCACGCGACACATCTTTTATGGTATAAACATCAAAAAGATTTATGAGGTAGTTGTCCTCCAGTCTTTGCTTAACGTCTGCCACGTGTCCCCTGAAAGCGTTGTTTTGCCTTTATCCCAGACAAAACGCAATGTGCAACGCGTGAAACAGGTAAGCAAGATAGTCTATACCAAAGACAAATTATATCAGTGTCTTCTGTAGAGTGGGCTATTAAGTCCTGTTTCACCGTCCAGGGCAATAAAAGAAGTTTGCTTTCGATGCCCAGAAATGTTTGTATAGCCATGTGTTGGAGTTTGTTCATGTCGTCACAGTTTTTAAATCCCCAAACACCAGCTGTGTAGGGAAACAATTGGAACAGTTTGATTGTTTACAGCCTTCAGATCCAATGGACCACAATTTTCTGACTTTGGCTATGATAGCTCCATCCGATCCATCCTTCTGGGAACTTCTGTCACATTGGAAATTTATAAATGATGTGTTACAGCACTGGAAAATAAAACAAAAGGTTAATAAATTAAATCTTCAAGATACTTTTTCGCCTTTTTACCCAATTGTGTGAAATTCAACAGGCGACTCATAAAATATTAATGACTATATAGCATTTCCCAACTCTGATTAGCGTAACTTAGGCCTCAATGATAAAGGGGAAAGCAGCTGGGTTTTTTAACTACAATACGTGTGTCCAGGCACGTAGCTGCTGTTACGCCAAAAAGCCCAAGCTTGTACATTATTTTCTTGATTCTACTTTTCTTCATATCAATAATTAATTCATTAAAGTACATACATGATTTCTGTATAGCGGCTTGCAAATCCTATTCGGTCCAGCTACGCGCCTGGTGTCAGAGAGTTTTTTTATGTTATAGTAATATACTTAAAGACCTGTTAACTGAATGAAAAATTTAACTATTTGGAAAATCAGTAACAATAACACGAGTCAACACACATTTTAAAACAAAAATTGCATCACACATCAATTAAATATCCTTTCCCAGATACAAAAGAAAGACGACTTTATTGAGGTGTTATTAAGGCATATTTCTATAAATGAAAGTTATTGAAAGGAGTTTGTAACACTTTAACGAAAGTAGAAATAGCTGTCAAAATGATTACAAAATAACTAGGGTACGAAGATAACTTTGTTTCAAATAAACAACATGGCAGATTGACAGTTCAATTGAACAATCACATTTTTTTATAAAAGCAAAACACAGAAATAATACTTACAGAGAGGCTATGCAACTTATTTCAAAACACCGAAATTGCATATAAAAGGAAAAACGAAAACATAACAGGTTTGCACGCTCGGGATACGTGGGAAATACCGGAATACATTGAAATATACCGAAATATACTG
This sequence comes from Serripes groenlandicus, assembly GCA_031761405.1. Taxonomy (NCBI): domain Eukaryota; kingdom Metazoa; phylum Mollusca; class Bivalvia; order Cardiida; family Cardiidae; genus Serripes; species Serripes groenlandicus. The sequence goes on from JASEVX010000005.1 coordinate 37,333,403, forward strand.
AATATATACCGAAATACTCTGAATTACACTCGTGTAGTACACAAATAAGCAGTTTTGAATCGACATACAGCACAGAAAAGTATTTTCTTTCATTACTTCATATTTGTTGAAATTTTCCCGGGTTGGATTCCATCTTGCCAGCTGACAACTTTACACCCGTTTTATCCTTTTGACAGGATTGTGTATTTCACACTTTACTTGTTTTATTGTTGTGTAGTGTTAATTCATTTTTTAATCGGACTGACCAACAACTCTAAGCGGTATTGATACATATAAAAGGCCATGAGTCGATTCAAAAATGCTTATTTGTGTAATAACACAAGTGTATTTCAGTATATTAAAGTCTATTTCTGTATATTCAGTATATTCCGGTATTAACACGTACCCCATATTTGAAGTTACCTACTACATATGGGAGTTTCCGGTAGCATATGTTAGTATATTCTTGCGCTATAAAAGACCATCAATTATACATATGTCAATGCGCTTTTGAAGATAAATTAAATCCTAATTATATTTTTTTCAATTTTCAGCAATTACTGGGTTCCTTTGATTGTACTTCAAGCGTAAGCGTTTAAAATCAGGTACTACATTGCGCGTAGGCTAATCATTTGGTACCGGTGTATCGGCAAATCGGTTGTGTGTACTTCGGTCGAAATAAGTGTAAGGATCAATTCTACCGCGTTAGATTATTTAAAACACTCTATTACATATCAATACGAAATTCCTTTCCAAAAACTAGACGACACTGTACAACTTATAAGATAACTATTGTGTTTCTTTATCAATAATGCTGAATTATTTGAAAATGCAGTGCATATTGGTAGAACTACATTCAGGCGTAGGCAACATGAGAACTGGAATTAACGAGGTTAGCCCTGAGTTTCCCGTAACTATACTTCTTTGGTAAACCAAAGAAATAAAAATGGCAAAAAAGTGTTCTTTTTTTCCGTAAAAAACACCATTTTCAAAGAAGGGTTTAGGACCACATTTAACAATTTGATAATCAATTGTTTTCTACTTAATTTCCTTCATCAAATGATGACTTTGGTAGAAAATATGATCCATTTTGTTTAACCCACATGCTGGCAATATTTAAATAAACATTAAACCATTTTTTTTTTTTTTTTTTAAATTTTAAAATGATACATTTTGTATCCATGGTAACTAATTTTAGAGGCACTGTTCCCCATAGCTTTTTTTCATTTCTTGTGAGAAGAGATGTTGACCTTCATACATCCATTGTTCATTTGTATTCACATGAACGCATTAAATTTTTATAACCATTCAAAAAATGGCAAAAAAGTGTTCTTTTTCCCCGTAAAAAACACCATTTGCAAAGAAGGGTTTAGGACCACATTTAACAATTTGATAATCAATTGTTTTCTAATTAATTTCTTTCATCAAATGATGACTTTTGGTAGAAAATATGATCCATTTTTTTTAACCCACATGCTGGCAATATTTAAATAAACATTAAACCATTTTTTTTTTTTTTTTTTAAATTTTAAAATGATACATTTTGTATCCATGGTAACTAATTTTAGAGGCACTGTTCCCCATAGCTTTTTTTCATTTCTTGTGAGAAGAGATGTTGACCTTCATGCATCCATTGTTCATTTGTATTCATATGAACGCATTAAATTTTTATAACCATTCAAAAAATGGCAAAAAAGTGTTCTTTTTCCCCGTAAAAAACACCATTTGCAAAGAAGGGTTTGGGACCACATTTAACAATTTAATAATCAATTGTTTTCTACTTAATTTCCTTCATCAAATGATGACTTTTGGTAGAAAATATGAACTTTTGCATATATATCTTCATTTATGCTAAAAACTGATTGGAAAATTTAGTGAATTTCCCATTGAAATCAGTCCTATAAAAAACGAGAACCGGTTGCTATGGCAACCAAAGTCTATAGCAAAGTTTTTTTTGCCATTTTCCATTTCTTTCATCAAGTTGAGAAAATGTGTGAAGTTTGAACAAAATCCGTGACCATGCGTGCCACACTCCCTATATGGGAGTGCAAATGCTTACAGAGAATGGCTATTAAATGTCAAAAGTAGTTTCAATTTTATTAAGTGTCCTTCACTTTGACTTAAACTAGGTCACGGTGGCCTTTGTTGACGCCGCGTGGGAGCGCGGCGTCAGTATGGGATAGGTTTTAATTTTGTACCATGGGGTGACGTAATCGAAAAGGGAGAAACCAATGTTATTATTGTTAAAAAAAACTCTGTTGTTTGATTGAAAAAAACAACCTTTATGAATCAATAAATTGTATTAACTGATTTAAGAAACAACAAGATACAAAATACGTTTGTCTTCTACCGTTATTACAAAACTTTATACACATTTAATTTGTATTTAATAACTTTTCCCCAACTGTCTAGGCTACGCTGTTTTTGATTGTTTGGTTTACGGCCCTGACCCAATTCATCAAAGCTCAGAGAAAAAGTTCACTTTTCCCAAACTTTCTAGGCTACGCGTTTTTAATTGTTTAGTTTACGGGCCCAAAATTCGCCGGATGTTTTTGCCTATTTATAAAAGTGTGTGAAGTTGGCAGAGCATTAGACGTTAGACATTAGACATTCAAAAAATATATTCGAATATCTAATTAGACGTTAGACATTCGATTAGACATTCGCTAATTTTGATTATCGAATGTCTAATTAGACATTAGACATTCAATAAGACATTCAGAAAAATCGCAAATGTTAAATATCGAATGTCTAATTCGACATTAGACATTCAATTAGACATTCGCAAATTACAAGATCTATAACCCAAATTCGTCGGAGGTCATTGTACATTCAAAAAACGAATGTCTAATTGGTCAGTTAGACATTAGACATTCGATTAGACATTCGCAAATTAAGGGATTTAGGTACCAAATTCGTCGGAGGTCATTGTACATGCAAAAAACGAATGTCTAATTGGTCAGTTAGACATTAGACATTCGATTAGACATTCGCGAATTACGATATTTAGGTTCCAAATTCGTCGTAGGTCAACGTACAATCAAAAAACGAATGTCTAATTGGTCAGTTAGACATAAGACATTCGATTAGACATTCGCAAATTAAGAGATTTAGGTACCAAATTCGTCGGAGGTCATTGTACGTGCAACAAACGAATGTCTAATTGGTCAGTTAGACATTAGACATTCGATTAGACATTCGCAAATCACTATACTTAGGTTCCAAATTCGTCAGAGATCATTGTACATTCAAAAAACGAATGTCTAATTGGTCAGTTAGACATTAGACATTCGATTAGACATTCGCAAATTAAGAGATTTAGGTACCAAATTCGTCAGAGATCAATGTACATTAAAAAAACGAATGTCTAATTGGTCAGTTAGACATTAGACATTCGATTAGACATTCGCAAATTACAAGATCTATAACCCAAATTCGTCGGAGGTCATTGCACATTAAAAAAACGAATGTCTAATTGGTCAGTTAGACATTAGACATTCGATTAGACATTCGCAAATTAAGGGATTTAGGTACCAAATTCGTCGGAGGTCATTATACATGCAAAAAACGAATGTCTAATTGATCAGTTAGACATTAGACATTCGATTAGACATTCGCAAATTAAGAGATTTAGGTACCAAATTAATCAGAGATCAATGTACATTAAAAAAACGAATGTCTAATTGGTCAATTAGACATTAGACATTCGATTAGACATTCGCAAATTAAGAGATTTATGTACCAAATTCATCAGAGATCAATGTACATTAAAAAAACGAATGTCTAATTGATCAGTTAGACATTAGACATTCGATTAGACATTCGCAAATTAAGAGGTTTAGGTACGAAATTTGTCTGAGGTCATTGTACACGCAAAAAACGAATGTCTTATTGGTCAAATAACTTGAACATATTGATAACTCGAACATATCGATATCTCGAACATACCGATGACATCGATATCTCGAATACATTGATAAAACGAATGTTTTTAACTTGAACATTTATTGACAAATCGAACATATCGATATCTCGAAACTTTCGATATCTCGAACTTTCCAATATCTCGAACTTTCGAGATCTCGAACTTTCGAGATCTCGAACTTTCCGATATCTCGAAAAAAAAAATGATATATTTTTTATTTTTTTTTATTTTATTTTATTTTTTTTTTCTTCTCGATATCTCGAACTTTCCAATAACTTTTCGATATCTCTAAAAAAAAAAATCTCGATATCTCGAACTTTATCGGAAAGTTCGAGATATCGACAAGTACGGGATATCGACAAGTTCGAGATACCGAAAATTTCGAGATATCGGAAAGTTCGAGATATCGAAAAAAAAATGAAAAAAAAAAAGGTAAGTTCGAGATATCGGAAAGTTCGAGATATCGAAAAAAAAAATATTTTCTTTTCGAAAAAATCGAGATATCGGAAAGTTCGAGATATCGAAAAAAAAAGAAAAAAAAAAAAGATATCAATATGTTCGATTTCTCGATTATTTTTTTTGATATTTTTTTTTCTCGTTATCTCAGAAATTTGCGATATCTTGATTTTTTTTTTTTTTTTTTTCTCGAACATTTCGAGAAATCGATTTGAAACCGTGTATTGGTAACAAATTAAGAAACTTCATGTCGTATGGTAACCTTTTATTATAGGCTATGGTAGCCAGGTGAGCAATATAGGCACATCTTGGCCTTTTTGGTTATGATAAAGGGACATTTGGCCTTCTTGTTCGAAATATTTACATCCTGTCTGTTTTCACACGTTATTTAAATGTACTGAACTACATCTGCTTCCTTTAAGTCATGCTTCAAAATCATGCGCGGCGTCCTTTGATGCTCTGCATCAAAATTCGTCTTGTTTTCCACTTGAATGACTGATAAAACTTTGCATTTAGGCCCATTTCTCTTGTAATAAAACCAGGAAAGACAGATTTTCTCAAAGAATATTTACCATACTAATGATCTGATGTTTTGACAAGTCTCCTGCTACCATGGCGTCAATTACCATCTCTACCAGGGAACTGGTTTAAAAATTCTTCTACTATGGACTTTTTAGCTCACCTAAGCACGAAGTGCGAGGTGAGCTTTTGTGATCACTCACACACCAGCTTCGTCGTCTTTATGTCCGTCTGTTAACAATTTCCTACAAATGACTTATCCTACTAAACCAATGGACTGATTTCAAAATAACTTCACAGGAATGGTCCCTAGATGGTCTTTTTTGTCCCCCGCTTTAGCGAAAGCGTGGGGACTATTATTTCTCATTCGTCAGTCCGTCCGTCAGTCCGTCAGTCCGTCAGTCCCTCCGTCACGCTGTCACAAAAACTTTAACCTTGGTCATAACTTCTGAACCGTAATAGGTACTGCTTTCATATTTCACATGTGTATTCCTTTTTTGACCTTGTGACCTTGACCCTGGCGGGGGACCATAATTCTCTGAATTTGCTTGTTTAAAGTTGTTCCAAAAAATTATTTCCAAGTAAAACTTTGCAGGGTTTTCAAAATGATTTGACTGCCGATCAAAATCATCTGTTAAAATCACTTTTTGATCTGTTAGTTTTGCTCCCCTGTGCCCCCTTCCAGGGATTTGCCCTTGATATGACCCCAAGCCTGATCAGTTACTTTTTTCTTTTGATCTGTTATAACAAAACATTTTGACATCCCTGACTTTGGTATCTGCGGCATCAGAAAAGCGGAAAATGGCCAAAACTTTAAAAGTACTTTTGCACAAATGTTCCTTGGGAAAAACATGGCCACCACACCAAAATCAATGACCCGATTTAAAACTAATTTGGCAAAAATAATTCTTGGGTGACCTTCTTCCAAGATTGTTGAAAATATTCCGATCCTTTGAAAAACATGACTGTCAGGGGGTGGGGCTTGTTATTTCTCCTGAGCACAAAGTGCGAGGTAAGCTATTGTGATCGCTTTTCGTCCGTCGTCGTCCGTTCACTTTTTGTTACAAACAACTTCTTCTCCTAAACCAATGGATTGATTTCATAATATTCTAATAGGGATGTTCCTGAGGTGGTCCTCTTTCAAAGTTGTTAAAATAATTTAATTCCATGTAGAACTTTGGTTGCTGCGGCATCAGAAAAGGGGAAAATTGCCAAAACTTTAAAAATCTTCTTGTCCAAAAGTACTGGTCCGATTTAATAATTATTTGGCACAAATGTTCCTTGGGAGACCCTTTACCAAGATATGGCCAACAGGGGGCGGAGCTGTTTTCGTTAAATGTGTATTGTAAAAACTTAAAAATAATGTGGCACAAATGTTCCTTGAGGAACCCTCTACCAAGATTGTTCAAATTATTTGGATCCGATAAAAAACATGGCATTTCGGGGAGCGGGGCTTGATTTTCGTTAAATGTGCAGTGTAAAAACTTAAAAATAACATGGCACAAATGTTCCTTGAGGGACCCTCTACCAAGATTTTTCAAATTATTCGGATCCGATAAAAAACATGGCCTCTCGAAGAGCGGGTCTTTTCCTTATATGTGCATTTTAAAAACTTTAAAATCTTCTTTTTCGAAAGTACTGGCCTGATTTGAAAAATGTGGCAAAAATGTTCCTTGAGGGACCCTCTACCAAGATTGTTCAAATTATTCGGATCCGTTAAAAAAACATGGCCTCTATGGTGTGGGGCTTGTTTTCCATATATGTGCATTGTAAAAACTTTAAAATATCTACTTGTCCGAAAGTACTGGCCCGATATGAAAATTGTGCCACAAATGTTCCTTGGGGGACCTTCTTCCAATATTGTTCAAATTATTCGGATCCGATAAAAAACATGGCCTCTAGCGGGCGAGGGCTTGTTTTCCTTACATGTGCATTGTAAAAACATCCTAGATTTAATTATCCCCTCGGTTACGAAGTAAGCGAGAAAGGGATATAGTAACGGGACCGTCCGTATGTATGTATGTATGTGTGTCCTTCCGTCCGTAACAAACCTTGTCATCACTCTACACTAACCATTTCTTGACAGATCTTAACCAAACTTGGTATAAAGTAAGTATATGGTAACATCTTGAAGCCTATTGATTTTCAAGGTCATAGGTCAAAGGTCAAGCCCAAAATTGGACTTGCAATATTTTCCGTCCGTAATAAACCTTGTCATCACTCTACACTAACCATTTCTTGACAGATCTTAACCAAACTTGGTATAAAGTAAGTATATGGTAACATCTTGAAGCCTATTGTATTTCAAGGTCATAGGTCAAAGGTCAAGCCCAAAATTGGACTTGCAATATTTTCCGTCCGTAACAAACCTTGTCATCACTCTACACTAACCATTTCTTGACAGATCTTAACCAAACTTGGTATAAAGTAAGTATATGGTAACATCTTGAAGTCTTTTGATTTTCAAGGTCATAGGTCAAAGGTCAAGCCCAAAATTGGACTTACAATATTTTCAGCTGTGGCAGCCTTGTCACAACTCTACACTGACCATTCATTGACCGATCTTAATAAAACTTATTATACAGTTAGTTTATGATATGTCTTGAAGCCTATTGGTTTTCAAGGTCATAGGTCAAAGGTCATGCCCAAAATTGAACTTGATTGAACTTACAATATATCTCAGCTGTGGCAACCTTGTCACCACTCTACACTGACCATTCCTTGACAGATCTTATCCAAACTTGGCATACAGTTAGTTTGTGACAATATTTTGAAGCCTATTGATTCAAGGTCATAGGTCAAAGATCGAAGTCAAAAATTGGACTTAAATATTTAGATCACAAGAGAACTCAATGTGATGATTGAAAGCCGAGGGGATGCATCCGCTTTGCGGTGCCCTTGTTAAATTAGGTGTCGAGCAATATAGGACCATCATGGTCCGCTTGTTTTCCTTATATGTATGTATATAGTGAAAACTTCAAAAAATCTTCTTGTTTTTAGCTTGACTATTCAAAGAATATGAGAGCTTTTACAGTCACCTGTGCGTCAGCGTTGCAACTTTGGTTAAAGTTTTGCATGCAAGGTTTTCTTTCACAAACCACAGATGCTTTTGCATTGAAACTTCACACACTTATTGGACATCATCAAATGACCTTGCAGGACAAGTCCCAGAACTCTGTATAAGATTTTGACACAATTATGCCCCTTTGTAGAAATTATTATCATGGACATATCTCAGTAACCATTAATGATATGTCTTGAAACTTCATTCATGTCTTCAGGGGTGTCGGACAGTCAAGTTCAGTACAAATTATGGCCCTTGTTTGACTTTGGCAATTTGGCATGCAAGTTACTATCATGCATATTTCTTATTAACCACTGTTTACTATAGAAGCAAATGGCAAATAGTCGAGCATGCTGTCTTATGGACAGCTCTTGTTAAATCTTCTTGTCTGAAACCGAAAGGCCTAGAGCTTCTATATATGGTGTGTAGCAATGTCTAGTAGTCCTAAAAAAAAAAAAAAAAAAGGCCCCTGGGGTCAAAATTGGCTTTTACATAGAGATACATGGGTTACAAAGATTGTTTAAATTATGCCCCTTGGTTCAAAATTGGCCCCAACCCGGAATCACCTGTATTGCAAACAGATATATAGGGAAAAACTTTGAAAATCTTCTTGTCTGAAACCGAAAGGCCTAGAGCTCAGATATTTGGTGTGAAGCATTATCTAGTTGTCCTCTACCAAGATAATACAAATTATGCCTCTGGGTTCAAAACTGGCCCCACCCCAGGGGTCATCTGTTTTATAAAGATATATATAGGGTAAAACTTAGAAAATCTTCTTGTCTAAAACGAAAAGGCCTAAAGCTTACATGTATGGTGACTACAATAGTCTAGTGGTCTTCTACCAAGATTGTTCAAATTATACTCTTGGGATGTGGCCCCGCCCTGGGGTCACCTGTTTTACATAGAGATATATAGGGAAAAACTTAGAAATATTCTTGTTAAAAACTTACTGGTACAAACATTTCTTGGGTGACCTTCTTAGTCATATTAACTTGACAAAATACAGGCAACATAGGGTGTTGGTTTTTCACTCTGTGGTCCTCTTTGGCCTCTTTGTATTGGTTTACATGACTGCAAAATGAGGTATTGTGGTTGGCCTGACAAATCACATTTCATGACTCAGGTGAGCGATCCAGGGCCATCATGGCCCTCTTGTCTGAATTATATTGCAAAATGTATCTGTAAATGTTTTGCAATTGAAAAAAGACAATTTGTTTTTGGTGGGATATGGTTTTTATAATAAATTATATAAACCTCCACACACAACAAATCGGCAGCAGATGACTTTGAAAACATCAAGTCAGAAATATGGAAAATCTTTTTAATATACATGTATGTATTGTTTTTGAAAATAGTTTAACCTTTTCCCTCATACGACAATTCTGCAGCAGACGACTTTGAACACATTGACTAAAAGTGGAAAACATTGTGGCAAAAGGAGAAATTGCTCGTTTTGAGCAATTTCTTCTTTTGTCACTATGTTTTCAAAAAGCCGTCTGCTGCAGAGGCGTCAGAAAGCGTCTATATGAGGGAAAGGGTTAAAACATTTTGTCAAAAGAAGAAATTGTTCATAATTAGCAATTTCTCCCTTTGCATCGATGTTCTTAAATGTCGTCTGCTGCAAATGGGTCAAAATGAGTCTGCATCTTTGATAGGTTAAATAACCAACATGATATCACACTGAAAGCCAAATACATGTACTGGTAGTATCCTCATCAATCAAATCAGCATAATTTTCATAACATTATAACAACTTTAATCTATAAGAAACACTTACCCTTTCCCACTAACAGACGTATTTGGAAGCATTTAGTTTCATGAACAATGACAGTTTGATACTCTTGTTTATTGATTTCAAACTTAACATGCTGCATATTTCTTTATCATAAAAAATAACTTTCAGTGTAATTTAAATAAAAAATAAACACAGATTAAATACAATCCATATGTTGGGATCAAAGTTGTCTACTGTATATTTGTTGTTTATGGAAAAGGGGGAGGCGGGTAATGTTTGAGTAAGTGTGTAATCTTATCAATTCACATCTGCAGGAACAGAGGTGTGACACTTGGTCATTCAAGCGTTCTTTCATAGTGGACTTTTTTTAATTGCATAGTAAAAGGTGCCCAAAATATTTTGCAATTGAGGGCGAAACTTTATATTCACAATGTAATTCAGATTAGTGGGAACGGTCCATAGCAGTAATTTACGGTGTCATTATTTGAGTTCATCTAATAAAGTGTTTCCATTCCATGTCAATGTGTGAATCTTTCTTATGACTGCCTCAGAAGTGTAGTGGTAGAGCGTTTGCCCTTGGTGCAGGTTCAATCTTCGAGTGGGTCATACCAAAGACTTTTGCCCTCAGGAGTGTGGGTTTATCATAACAACTGACTCGATGCTGTCAGGATAAATGGATCAGTAAAACCGGTAAATTACTCCGGAAATGCCTGGATATAACTCAAAGGTTGAATGCAGCGGCATAAAAGACCAAACATCTTTATTATCATTTTTGATTTTTTTTACCAGTCCTCTGAAATAGTTTACGCCAGACCAAAAAAAAGGACAGCATGGAAACCGGTTGCCAAAAAGGGGAAGTCTGGAGCTAAGCTAATTAAAAAATCACATGAAGACAAAAGAAATTGTGTGCCTGACCAAGAAGATAGAGAATATGTCATCATTAAAGACAGTAAGCTATGATATTAGTATTAAGTTTGCATATTTATCTCTGTGGGAATTTAAATGTCTAAAAAATAAGATAATTCTGATTATTGTCTTAATATAAGCAACCATGTTTTACGATCATGGAATTTTAAGTACATGTAAGTAACTCATCAAAACGACCGAATGCATTTATATATTGAATATATCAAATATTTTTATATCTCTAAATGAATCTGGAAAATAGTCAGTGAGATTTAGTCCAAGACTGTCGGAGTTTGCTTTCTACCACCACTTAGTTAGCTTCAACAATACGTCTGTCCATCTGACTGTGTCTCGGTCTGTCCGTCTGACTGTATCTTGGTCTGTCCATCTTACTGTGTCTCGGTATGTCCATATGACTGTGACTCGGTATGTCCATTTGACTGTGTCGCAGTCTGCCCATCTGACTGTTTCGGTCTGTCCATCTGACCGTGTCTCTGTCTGTCCATCTGACTGTGTCTCGGTCTGTCTATCTGACTGTGTCTTGAACTGTTCATCTGACTGTCTCGGGCTGTCCATCTGGCTGTCTCTTGGTTTGTCCATCTGACTGTCTCTCATTCTGTCCATCTGACCGTGTCTCAGTCTGTCCATTTGGCTGTGTCTAGATCTGTCCATCTGACTGTGTCTCAGTCTGTCCATCTGACTGTCTCTCGGTCAGGCCATCTGTCTGTCTCTTGGTCTGTCCATCTGACTGTCCCTCTGTCTGTCCATCTGACTGTGTCTCGTTCTGTCCATTATTCGAAAATGTGTGTCCGCTCTGTTACTTTTGTAGCCAAAGGCATGAATTCGAAGTAACTTGCCAGATATGTTTAAACCACATTGAGATGTACAACCCACATTCATTGCCCACACGGTAAAAGGTTTCAATAATTTACAGCAGATGTTCTGAATTGAATTTGTGTGATTATATACAGTGTCCTCCTGTATTTATTGAACCAGGATTTCCAAGTCACTTGTGGAGTGTAGATGATGAGTATTATTCATTAATGTGTGTCTGCTTTGGTTCTTTTGTAATCAAAGCATGAATTTGAAGTTATTTGACATATCGATGGATTCATGCAAAACAGTTGTAACTACATATTTATACCCCCAACCAACGAAGTTTAGAGGGGGTATATTGGAGTCACTCTGTGGTTGATTGGTCGGTCGGTTGGTCCGTTGCGATTTCCTTGTCCAGAGCATAACTTTAAAACTAATTGTTGGAATTTAATAAAACTTCATACGATGATAAAACTCAGTGAGAGGAAGTGCGGTGTACAGGAACCATAACTCTACTTTACCTAATTACAGAGTTATTGCCCTTTGTTATTTTCTCTTGTCCGGAGAATTACTTAATAAGTCATAGATGGAATCTAAAAAAACTTCATACAATGGTAGAGCACAATGAGAGGAAGTGCAGTGTACAAGAACCATAACTCTAATTTACATAATTACAGAGTTAATGCCCTTTGTTACTTTTTCTTGTTCGTAGACTTGTCCGGAGCATAACTTTAAAACTAATTGTTGGAATTTAATAAAACTTCATAAGATAATACAACACATTGAGAGGAAGTGTGGTGTACAGAAACCATAACTCTACTTTACCTTATTACAGAGTTATTGCCCTTTGTTACTTTGTGTTGAGCGTAGAATTACCTCAACATTATTGGATGGAATTTAATAAAACTTCATACTATGATACAACACATTTAGAGGAAGTGCAGCGTACAAGAGCCATAACTCTATTTTAGCTTATTAGAGAGTTATTGCCCTTCATTACATTTTCTTGTTCGTAGAATAACTTTCATCGCCCTTCCTTACTTTTTTCTTGTCCGGAGATTATCTTTAAAACTACAAGATGTAATTTAAGGTGGAGTTTCTTAATATTCCACTACCTTTCCTATCAGGGCGACGTTCGGGGGGTATTAATCACATTCAGTGATAGTTCTAGTTTAACAAGATGTAGTTACAACCATTTTGCATGAAGCCTATGATATAAATGTTTACCATATTGAGATGATGTACAGGGCACTTGATTCGGCCAACTCAGTTATACTAGAGGTTCAGAAGTCATGTTATTATATATCTTGTCCCATCTGTAACTATTGAAACAATGTATGGATTTTCAAATGACTTGCAAGGTGTATTTACCATTTTTAGATATACATAATTGAAAAACTTGGATTAAGATTTTAACAATTTACACTAGAGGTTCAGAAGACATGTGATTATACATTGTGTCCCCTCTGTAACTATTGAACCAATTTAAGGATTTTCAAATGACTTGCAAGGTGTATTAACCATATTGAGATAATGAGTCTAGTACATAATTTAGATAACTCTGTTCATAGTCAGGGGTTAAACAATCATTTGATTATAATCTTCTCAAGTCTGTTTTAAATTGATAGAAGGATATTTAAATAACTTGACAGTTATGTTGACCATACTGTAAATGTGTGAAGTGTAAATGTGTGCAGTTTTATCAGATTCAGCTTGCTTGGTTAACGATTGAAGAAATTTGAAACAATTTGTCAGATATTGACAAAATTGAGACACAGAGCACATGATTCAACATGCTTGGTTCAAGGTCAGGGTCACATTTGGAACAAACATACATGTGATTAAATATGTTGTCAACTCTGTAATAGTTCTTGTGTTGTCTGTCTGTTAAGTAGGAAGACAATGAGGAAATACTTCTCCGATGTCTGTCTGTCTGTCCATCTTGCTTACTTGGTCATATATTTGATTCTTTTTCGAAGATTCACTTCAAAGTTTAAACAGTCATACCTTGTGATCAAAAGAATGGAACAATACTAGGGACATAACTCAAGTCTAGATACATTTGTACTGATCTCCCCTTTTAAGGGTTTTCAGATCACCTGAGCCGAAGACTCGAGGTGATTTATTGTTATTACTCTCTGTCCGTCGTCAATCGATAACTTTTAGCTTTAAACATCATCGACCCTTAACCACAGGACTAATTTCAACTAAACTTCACAGGAATGTATCTTTGGTTGTCCTCTTTCAAAATTGTTCAAAGATTTAAATTCCATGGATAATTTTGGTTGCTGCGGCATCAGAAAGGGGGTGAAATGTCCAAACTTTAAAATTCTTCTCCACTGAATCTGCTTGTCAGATTCAAATATAATTTGGTAGAAATGTTTCCTGGGTGACCCTCTACACAAATTGTTCCAGCCATACTGATTGGTTAAACAACATGGCAGCCAGGTGGCATCAGAAAAGGGGCAAAATGACAAAACTTAAAAATTCCATTTTTATGAAATTGCTTGTCCAATTTTAAGACAATTGAATAGGAATGTTACTTCAATGATCCCCTACTTAATTTCTTCAAGCCATACTGATTGGTTATAAAATCATAGCAACCATGCGTCATCACAACAGGGGTAAATTTAGCTTTTAGCTACAAATGACAACTCCTACCATTCCACTGGTCTAATTTCAATTTAACTTCACAGAAAGGTTTCTTTGTTAGTCCTCTTTCAAAATTGTTCAAAGACTTAAATTCTGTGTAGAACTTTAGTTGCTTGGGCATCAGAAAGTGAGAAAAATACCCAAACTTTAAAAATCTTTTCCTTCATAATTCGCTTGTCCGATTCCAAGATAATTTGTGAGAAATGTTCCTTGAGTGACCCCCTACAAAAACTGTTGAAGCCATATTGATTTCGTTCAAAACAAGGCCAAGGGGCCATCAGGAAAGGTGCAAAATGACAAAGCTTCATAATTCCATTCTTATTAAAGTTCTTGTTAGATTTCAAGATACAAATGGCCTTTACTGATAAGCTATTTCTCTAACAGTGTCCACTCCTTGCAGTTTCATTTGCACTCCTGATATAATTTTCCCATATACATGTACTTGCAGTTAAATATTTGCTAATAATTTATCGATTTAGGGACATCTTGGCCCTCTTGTTTATCCATCCACTTTTAGCTTGACTATTCATAGAATATGAGAGCTATACTACTCACCCTGGCGTCGGTATCTGCGTCATGCCTTGGTTTAGGTTTTGCATGCAAGTACTTATATACAACATATACAACATGTATTTCATTGAAACTTTGTACAACCCCATCCAACTATCACACCTATGTAGATTATTGTAGATTATTAAGCATGGTAGGCACTTAGGGATTACTTTTTTTTTTGTCCGGCGTCTGTCTGTCCGTCTGTCTGCCTGTCCATTACACTTTTTCATCACACTTTCAATGAGCAGGTGCAGGTGACACACGTGCTCCTCGGAGCACTCCATTCTAGTTTGAATCCCGGCTCGGCCAACTTTCTTTCTGACGTTTTACAAAAGTCATTGTGACATGTGTCATTCGGCTTCCACCAATGGGCTAAGTCTATGTGGAAAAGCAGCCAGTTGCTTGGGAAGATTGTTGTGTGGAGTACTGGTGTGAGAAAACCAGGAAACACATGCATACGTGAACTGGCCGCCGTGATATGACTGAGAAATTGTTAAAAATGGCGTTAAACCCCAATCAATCAATTGAATATGTATACAACCCTACCTAACTATCACACCTATGAAGATTATTAAATTAGACAACTCTATCATACATTTTATGCAAGTTATGGCCCTTTTTGTGTCACCCTGTGTAGCATGGAAGGCACTTAAGGATTACTTTTTTTTTGTCCGGCGTCTGTCCATCCGTCTGTCTGTTTGTCCATCACACTTTTTAGATCACCTAGAGCCGAAGGCTCAAGGTGAGCTATTCTGATCACTTTTTGTCCGGCGTCCGTCCGTCCGGCGTTAAGTTTTAGCTTTAAACATCTCCTCCTGAACCGCAAGAACAATTTCCACCAAACATCACAGGAATGTTCCTTTGGTAGTCCTCTTTCAAAATTGTTCAAAGATTTAAATTCCATTGAGAACTTTGGTTGCTGCGGCATCAGAAAGGGGACAAAATGTCCAAACTTTAAAAATCTTCTCCGAATCTGCCTGTCAGATTCAAATATAATTTGGTAGAAATGTTCCTTGGGTGATCCTCCATAAAAATTGTTCAAGTCATACTGATTGGTCGAAAAACATGGCAGTCAGGCGGCATCAGAAAAGGGGCAAAATGACAAAATTTGAAAATTCCATTTTTATGAAAGTGTTTGTCTGATTTTAAGAAAATATAATACGAATCTTACTTTAATGATCCTCTATTTAATTTGTTAAAGCCGTTTTGATTGGTTACACAGTCATAGCAACCAGGCGTCATCACAAAAGGGGTAAATTGAACTTTTAGCTACAAATGACAACCAACTTCTACCATTCCAATAGACCAATTTCCACAAAACATCACAGGAATGTTCCTTTGGTGGTCCTCTTTCAAATTTGTTCAAAGATTTAAATTCCATTGAGAACTTTGGTTGCTGCGGCATCAGAAAGGGGACAAAATGTCCAAACTTTAAAAATCTTCTCCTCCGAATCTGCCTGTCAGATTCAAATATAATTTGGTAGAAATGTTTCTTGGGTGACCCTCTATAAAAATTGTTCAAGCCATACTGATTGGTCAAAAAACATGGCAGTCAGGCGGCATCAGAAAAGGGGCAAAATGACAAAATTTGAAAATTACATTTTTATGAAAGTGTTTGTCTGATTTTAAGAAAATATAATACGAATCTTACTGTAATGATCCTCTATTTAATTTGTTTAAGCCGTTTTGATTGGTTACACAATCATAGCAACCAGGCGTCATCACAAAAGGGGTAAATTGAACTTTTAGCTACAAATGACAACCAACTCCTACCATTCCAATAGACCAATTTCCACAAAACATCACAGGAATGTTCCTTTGGTGGTCCTCTTTCAAAATTGTTCAAAGATTTAAATTCCATTGAGAACTTTGGTTGCTGCGGCATCAGAAAGTGAGAAAAATACCCACATTTTATAATCCTTTTCCTCCATAATCTGCTTGTGCGATTGCAAGATAATTTGGTAGAAATGTTCCTTTATATAAGTGACACTCTAAATAAACTGTTGAAGCCATATTGATTTCGTTGAAAAACAGGGCAGCAAGGCGGCATCAGGAAAGGTGCAAATGGACAACAACTTTATAATTCCATTCTTATTAAAGTTCTTGTTAGATTTTGCAGTTTCATTTGCAATCCTTGATCAAATTTTCCCAGATATTTGCAGTTAAATATTTGCTACTAATTTACTATCAATTAGGTGATCGATTTAGGGCCATCTTGGCCCTCTTGTTCATCACACTTTCACTGAGCAGGACTGGTGCAGGTGACACGCGTGCTCCGCTGAGCACTTCATTCTAGTTTACTTAAAAATTCTGATTAAATTTTTATTGCAACTAATCTCAGTATTTACTAGATGCATTGCATTGAAACTGTATACAACCCTTTACATCCAACACACATATGTAGATTATTAAGTTAGATAACTATCCTGTATTTAATGCAAGTTATGGCTTTTTTTTACTTAGAAATTTTTGTTAAAGTTTTGCGTGCAACTATATTAAGAGACCATATCTTAGTAACTGCTTTATACATTGCATTGACCCTTTATACAACACTTCCCAACCATCACATATATGTAAACAATCAAGTATGATAACTCTATCCAGTATATTATGCAAATTATGGCCCTTGTTATAACCTAGAAAAGTGGTTAAAGTTTTGCATGTACGAGGGTATAGCCAGAAATTCGTGGGATTGTTCAATAAAAAAATAAACATTAGTTCGCTATAAAATTTAATTCAGCTGTAAATGACATAGTAAATTTCAAAAAGATACATACAATAGAAAGAAAACTACAGCTTGTTTAATAACATGAGGTCAGTATAGCTCCCGCAGTTCAATCTCCAGAAAACGATGTCAACGTCACAACTTCTCAAAGTAAGTGCCTTTTGCCTCTACACAAAGTCGATGTCTCGCTACCCACTGCCGTTAAATGTCACTAAACCACTTTTTAATTGGTTTCAATGTGAGTTATCAACAAAACAAAAAAGTTGTATATGGTTATTTTAGCAATTGCGGAGTTACGCGCGACCACGTGTTACCATAGTGACCACTTCATTGCCATTATTACATGCTATACGGTGAAATTCGCCTTCCGCATTACAAATGATCTTATAATTATTGTATGAATGTTTTTAAGACATGCTGCCAATGGTTTTAATTTTATTGAACAATTCCGCGAATTTCTGGCTTTACCCTCGTAACTATATTAAGAGTCAATATCTCAGTATTGACTTGATGCATTGCTTTGAAACTGTATACAACCCTTCCTAACTATCACACATATGTAGATTATCAAGTTAAATAACTTTATCCTGCATTTTATACAAGTTATGGCCCTTTTTGGACTTAGAAATGTAGGTTGAAGTGTTGCGTGCAACTACATTAAGAGTATATATCTCAGTAACTACTTGAAGCATTGTATTGAAACTTTATAGAACCCTTCCCAATTTCACAACTATATACCCATCCAAGTTACATAACTCTATCCTGCATATGGTGCAAAATATTCCCCTTTTTAGCTCGCCTATTCGAAGAAATAGGGGAGCTTATGTAGTCACCCCGGTGTCTGCGTTGGCGTTGCCAGCTTGGTCAAACCTTTGCGTGCATGGCCTTTTCTCAGACACTGTGTATGCTGTTGCTTTGAAACTTCTCACACTTATTCAAGGTCATTAGGTGACCTTGTATGTCAAGTCCCATAACTCTGGAATGTATTTTTACTGAATTGTGCCCCTTTTTGGACTTACAATTTTGGTCAAACCTTTGCGTGCAAGGCCCTTTCTCAGACACTGTGTATGCTGTTGCTTTGAAACTTCACACACTTATTCAGGGTCATTAGATGACCTTGTATGTCAAGTCTCATAACTCTGGACTGGATTTTGACTGAATTGTGCCCCTTTTTGGACTTACAATTTTGGTCAAACCTTTGCGTGCAAGGCCTTTTCTCAGACACTGTGTATGCTGTTGCTTTGAAACTTCACACACTTATTCAGGGTCAATAGATGACATTGTATGTCAAGTCTCATAACTCTGGACTGGATTTTGACTAAATTGTGCCCCTTTTTGGACCTACAATTTGCTTGCAACTATATTAGTAGCTACTTGATGCATTCCATTGGAGCGTTATTTAACTCTTCCCAACCATCACACCAATGTAAATAATCAAGTTAGATAACTCTATCATGCATATAATGCAAATTATCAACCTTTAAGAACAAATTTGGTTAATATTTTGCATGCAATTACATGTACATAAAAGTCCATATCTCGGTAATTATTAAGCAATGGAAATGTCGAACGCGCTGTCCTCCGACAGCTCTCGTCTCACTCATAATTCAACTTTCCCAGATGACATATGTGATCCATGGGAAATGCTCTTGTTTACGGATGAAGACATTTTTGAAATCGTAATACTTGAGGCTTCGACATGCAAGTTTGAGGGGGTATATTGGAGTCACCCTATGGTAATGGACAATCCAAAAATGAACAAAACAAGAATAACCTGATCCAAAACAATTGCATTTTAAGGTGGGGTTTCTAAATGTTTCACTACCATTTCCTATCAGGGCGGCGTGCGAGAGTATTAATCACATTCAGTGATAGTTTTATTAGTCAGCTCCCTGTAGTGCAGATATACTCAATCATATGTTCGTCTGTATGCATTCATTGGTCATAACTTGTTATCTGTTCAGCTGATTTCTTTAAAAAAACCATGCAATAATAATACCTACTAATCTCCCTTTGTCTATTATTCAATATATGAAGGTTTTTTTTAATAATTTTCGAATGTATCAACTTCAAAGTTGGTGTGAATGTAGCTTATGACTGTAGATAATTCTAGCATGCATGCTATTGGGATCATCCTGTTACCTGATTGTGTGGTGCAACATATGTTCAACAATTTCTTAATATCTAATCACTTAAACAACTGTGTCCACTGCAGCCAATTTAACAGAAATGATCCTTTGTCAGTCCTCTTAAAATTCTTCAAAACATAATTAAATAAAATTCAAAACTTTGGTTGCTGTGTCATCAGAAAGAGGAGAAAATGACAAACTTTATAAACTTCTTTTCCTCTGAAACTGATTTCAGGATCATTTGGCAGAATTATTCTTTAAGTTTCACCTTACAAGACTTGTTATAGCCATATTGATTAGTAGAAAAACATGACGTTTAGGTCTGTGTCGTCCCAAAACTTTAAAACCATTTAACATTTTTTAATGAGACTTGGTACACATTTTCTATGTCTATGCCAAGTTACATAAATCTGGCTTTAACAATTATTCAGGAATGCCCCTTTTTCAACTTGAAAATAACAGGTTGGCATTTGCTCTGAGGCGTTTTTGTTCATTAAATCATCATGAAAAGTCATCAGACCATTCATCTCAATCATATCTAGACCAAGTTTATAACTGGGTCACATGGGATAAAGAATTAAGGCACTTGATATACAGACCACAATCTGTATGATCGCTGCCTGTAAGGCAGGGAAACACATCACTTCGCTGTCTTCTGTCATTCAAACCTGGCATTAATTGGTCGTAAATTTCTGTGTGGCAGATTCATTTCAAAGTTGCAACATTCATACATTGTGTTCAGAAGAAAGAAACATAATACTAGCATAACTATTTCCCTTTTGTTAAGCTCACCTGAGCATGAAGTGCTCATTGTGAGCTATTGTGACCACATTTTTGTCCGCAGTCTGTTGTCAAAATTACCTTGTGAATACTCTACAGGCCACATTTAGTATCCAAACTTCTTGAAAGTTTATCAGAACATACATATTCATCAAATCCTGGCAAAATTAGAAACGGTGTCATGTGAGTTTAAAAACTAGGTTACAGGGTCAAATTGAAGGAAACTTGTTAACACTCTCGAGGCTGATTTTTTAACTTTAGCATGATTGAACTTTGTCAGGATAATTGTCTTGATGATATCTAGGCTAAGTTTGAATGTTGGTCATGTTGGGACAAATACTATGTCATAAGGTCAAATTGAAGAAAAATATTGTTAACACACTATAGCCCCGCATTGTTCTTTTCAACAGCTTGAAACTTTGTCAGAGTAATTGTCTTAATGATTTCTATCCAAGTTCAAATATTGGTCATATTGGTTTTAAAACTAGCTAGGTCACTAGGTCAAATTGAAGGAAAGTCTTGTTAACAATCTAGAAGCCGTATCTTTAACTTGAGCACGTTGAAACTTTGGCAGAATTGGTGTTTTGATGATATCTAGATAAAGTTTGAATACCATGCAGTTTTGCACAGTTGAAAACTAGGTCAATAGGCCAAATATTGTTTACACTCTGGAAGCCATATTTTTTAGCTAGTTGAATATCAGAATGATTGTCTTGACGATATCTAGGCCTAGTTTGAATATGGGTCAAAATAAGGTCACTAGGCCAAATTGAAGGGGCCTCTTGTTAACATTGTCACAAACCTGATTTCCAATTTATCAATTTCAAACTTTGTTTGTAGATAGCTTGTGACCTAGAGATGTACATTGCACAATAATTATAATTCTAGCATTCATATTTTTGGAATGATCACCCTCCCTGTGTGCATTGTTTTCTCAAGCCATTTTCTCACTTGTTATCCAATTTCTGCTGGCGATGAATGTGTTCCGTGGAACGCTGTTATTCATACAAACATTCATCTCCGTCAAATATCGGTCAAATTTATAACTGGGTCAAAAACTAGGTCAAATTTAAGAAAAAAAAATGTTTCGACTACTCTATACAGCACATTGTTCATCCAATCTTCATGAAAATTATCAGAACATTCATCACCATAAAATCTTGTCCAAGGTCAAGACTAGATCATGTGAGGTCAGACATTAGATGACTAGATCAGTTTTTAGCTCGACTTTTGAAAAAAACGAGAGCTATTGTCATGACCCTGGCGTGGTCGTCTGCGGCGGCGTGGTCGTCCGGTTAAGGTTTTTAGTTTAGCTCAGCTTTTTTTTTCTGTTTTCTATCAGTCGAGCGTCGTGCCGTAGGCGGTGCTCTTGTTTTTCTGAACATTGTTGCGGCCTCATTTTTATCCAATTTTCATGAGAGCTCATTAGACATTAATTTCCATCAAATTTATTTCTTGTTTGAATCTAGGTCACAAGAGCTTAAGACTAGTTAAAGTCATTTTTTCAAAACCCTTGAAATTGAAACTGGAAGCACACCACACAGTTCACAGATTTAAAAATAGACTTCTTAGGTGATCCAAAAGTGCTTTGACAATTTCCATTTTGGCGATGGATTGCAATTCATCAGAAAATCTTGTAAGTCATTGTTGTTCAAAATAATTATGCTTCTATGTGTTACAAAAATAAAATAATTTTCTAATAAATGCAGTGAAACAGAAAAAAGCATATACTGGATCTAAAAATAGTTTTCACTTTGATTTCACAGAATTAAGGACAGAAATAATAGACCATTATAAAGTAACTGGATGTTGTACCACGGCTGTACCAGCTCTGATGGATGGAGAAGAAGTCAATATAGATGAGATGTTTGTAATGCCATCAATGAGGGTCAGGAAAAATATGGCAACTGGTACAAGAGGCAGTAGTGAGGTCACTAAATTAACCCGTCAAGAAACTGAAGATGTTACAACAGGCAGTATTACAACAATGC
This sequence comes from Serripes groenlandicus, assembly GCA_031761405.1. Taxonomy (NCBI): domain Eukaryota; kingdom Metazoa; phylum Mollusca; class Bivalvia; order Cardiida; family Cardiidae; genus Serripes; species Serripes groenlandicus. The sequence goes on from JASEVX010000005.1 coordinate 37,355,632, forward strand.
ATGAGCTTTTTGAGAAGGATGGACAATCCTTTAGACGAATATGTATTTCTGGGGATGCCGGCCAAGGAAAGACGACTCTGTGTCAGAAGATAGTATCCACCTGGTGTAAAGTCCATGGAAATAATGAAAATAAACCCAACACTGAACATCAGTTCCTGAAATCATTCAATTTGTTATTCTATCTACCTCTGAGAAATAATAAACTATCAGATGTCATTGAAATGATTAAAACTGGGATAGTGAGAGAGGCTTCGCATAATGCCCTGAAGCAAGTTCTGGAAAAAGAATCTGAAAACTGTCTGATTATTCTTGATGGGCTGGATGAATGGCTGCCATCAGATGACTGTAAGCGCAAAGTACCTTACATTGATCCAAGAGAAAAGTTTACTGTCCTGATAACATCAAGGCCCTGGAAACTTGAGGTTCTGCGACCAAAGATGCATGAAATAGGACGAGAAGTTGAACTGAATGGGATAAAGAATGACAAGCTTATAGAAGCTGTAGTAAATATCTTGAATAACAAGTATGCCAAAAATAGAAATTGGAAATCTTTCAAGTATGCAGCAGATAGCGATTACTGTTTGAATGAAACATATAGGAAAGTGAAACATCTGGTAGATGTCCCAATCATTTTAACACAGATGGTTTGTATGTGGTATGATGATGAAGAATTTGGTAACACTCGTGTAAAAATCTACAGTAAAATGTTGGATTATCTGTTTAATGTGGCAGACACACGTCATCAAGAGATGTTGGATTCAGCATGGATGGGACCAAAAAGGTCAAATAATAAACAGCTAAATGATGTTTTCAAATGTTTTACATTTTGTCATATGCACACTGAAATTTTATTCAAGCTCTCAGATTTAGCTTACCATACTCTGTTCAATGAAGAAAGGGAAAATTCTCTCGTTTTCCCACATTCAGTCACTGAAATATACAAGTTGGCAGAAAATGATGTGAAATTTTGTCTTCTTGTGGGAATACTCTCTCAAACAAAACATCTAAGTAAAGCAAGTTCATACACAAAGACTATTTCTTTTCTACACAAGACTTTTCAAGAATTTTTGGCAGCCCTATATATTAGTTTTGGAGGAAATGACGGAAGTTTTATTGTAATGTTACAAACATTAAAACATTTGGATGACGTATTTGAAATGTCGCAAGTGCTGATATTCTTGAGTGGTCTAAGGCCTGACCTGATAGGTGATATAAGTCGTCATATAGCACAGTTAACAGATAAGGATGAAAGGGTTCTGCAGTATAGAAGTTCTATTAGGTATGAACATGATGATATAATTGTTAGAACTCAGAAAATTATCTATAACTGTATTGTTGAAGTACCCAAACCCAGTGTGTTGGAGAATGAGGTTGAGTTGCGCGATTTTGATTTGTTTGATATAGGTTTTGCACTCCCTGATATGGCTTTCGAGGATATTATCTCCTATGTGAATTTCAAGGGTATTAAGTCTTATGATGAACAATTTGTTAAAGACATTGATAAGAGGATACAAATGAATGATTCTGACCTAGTAAAACTGTGTGTTTTCATTAGGTCACAAGAAGATATGGATTGGGTGACTAGTACAGTAGAGAGTTGTTGTTCATCTTTAACTTGTCTTAGTGTTCTCATATATGAAGACGAGGAGAGAAATCTTATGAATATGAATAATTTTCTCACAGCACTACCTAAAGTAAATCATTTAACCTGTGTTGAATTGAAATCACAGTTTTTGACATATATGAATCTTACACATTCAGATATAGAGTATCTAGGGGAAATACTCTCAGAGAGCACACAGTTAAAGGAAATTAGACTTCTGTGTATTAGGTGTTCAACATGTCAACACGGACAATGTAATTATAGTATAAATCTGTCACATCACAAACAGTTACAATATGTGGGTATAGAAAAACTGGATGGGGATATTGTACTGAGTAATGAGGTTCCTGTAAAGTATTGTGAGATACGTAATGTAAAGTGTGCTGTGTCCATTCTAGATAGATTGAAGTTCTCCACAAGTCTCCAAGAGTTAGAATTGTTTGATGATTACGATTACATGGATGATGACGATGACAGGGATAATGACAATGACAGATACGATGACACAGATGATGACATTCCACTGCATCACATCAATAGTATAACCAGTTCTACAACAACAGTACAGGATGCTGGGAGGGAGGTACATCCTACTCCATTATGTTTATCTAAGGTAGTGACTGATGTTATACCAACATTAACGAATTTGAGAACATTAAAACTGTTGAATATATGCTTTAAACAAGATATACTGAGATTATCTCCAGAGATGACAAGTCTGAAGAATGTGGTCATCTTGCATGGTACAATGACATTACAGTACTTACAGGGCTTTATTGACAGTCTGCCCCAGACACAATTCAGTGTAATGATTAAGTCGGTATCTATCTGTCCTAAAAAAGATTTGTCTACAGCACTAGAGTACGTCACAAACAGACACCAACTAATTGAATTCTATAACAGTAATGAAGTTGGATTTCTTAATGTTAAGTTTATCAACAGACCACCACACTAATTCAGTTCTCATATATGGATAAACTGTACCTTACTGAGTTAATCTTATAATCTAATTGAAAACTGTAAAATAGCACATCTGACCATTTGCATTATGTATCTGATACATGTGTCTTATGACTCCTCAATTTCATTTAAAAAGATTGTCGGAAAAGATGAAATTGATCCAAGTGTGTCTTTCTTTCTACAAATGTATTCAGTTTGGAAGAGTCCCATTATTACATTTTGTTTAAGAGGTTAACATAGAGATAACACGAATGAGCTAATTAGCTATATCTGAGAGACTCAGTTAAGTAGCATTGTAATAACAGGTTAATAGCAGATCTGATTAATATCTAACAGATCACATTAATGTACCTGTATCTTTTAGTCTCGGATATAAAACTTTCAAAATGTAAAACTGGGTGAAAGCAAATCTGATTGATATCTAACCGATCACATTATGAATGTATCTGTATCTTTTAGTCTCGGATATAAAACTGCCAAAATGAAAAACTGGGTGAAACAGGTCGATTTACGATAGCTCAGTTTGTAGTTATTCAGCCTGTCGATCCAGCGGTTTCGTGTCTGAATCCCGGCTTAGCCATTCAATTTATTATACAGTTGACTAAAGTTATTGTGACTAACATCATTTGTCATCTACCAATGGACTCATAATTCATGTTGAGAGGTAGTCAGTTATCTGGGGAGAATTTTATATGGACTAGATGGGTTGGTGAACTGGTTATGAAACATCACTAAAGTACTGGTGAAATGGAGTCAATCTCCATTCTGTAAATAGACCTACAGATGACAAATCTGTTAAATTAACTCTGTATATTTGTATTGATTCAATTTTACTTCATTTAAAACTGGATGGAAAGAGTACTGATTGTTACTTTTACATATATATATAAATCTATGAACCCTTTCCTACATAAACAGTTCTGCAGACGGCTTTCTCTTCATACTGGCACAAAATATGGAAAATCTCTATAAATGAAAGTATGAGTACATGTATTTAGTAGAGTTTAAAACGTTGTGGAAAAAGGAGAGATTGTTCATTATGAGCAATTTGTTTTTTTGCACGTCTGTCTGCACGAAAAAAACTTTAACCTTGACCACTACTTTTGAACCATAACAGGTACGGCTACCATATTTCACATGTGTATTCCTTGTGACATGACCTTTCTGTCAGTACCAACATTTTTGACCTTGCGACCTTGACCTTTGACCTAGATGTTGCCATTCTCGAAAAAAACTTTAACCTTGGCCATTACTTTTGAACCATAACAGGTACGGCTACCATATTTCACATGTGTATTCCTTGTGACATGACCTTTTTGTCAGTACCAACATTTTTTACCTTGCGACCTTGACCTTTGACCTAGATGTTGCCATTCTCGAAAAAAACTTTAACCTTGACCACTACTTTTGAACCATAACAGGTACGGCTACCATATTTCACATGTGTATTCCTTGTGACATGACCTTTCTGTCAGTACCTACATTTTTGACCTTGCGACCTTGACCTTTGACCTAGATGTTGCCATTCTCGAAAAAAACTTTAACCTTGGCCATTGCTTTTGAACCATAACAGGTACGGCTACCATATTTCACATGTGTATTCCTTGTGACATGACCTTTCTGTCAGTACCTACATTTTTGACCTTGCAACCTTGACCTTTGACCTAGATGTTGCCATTCTCGAAAAAAACTTTAACCTTGGCCATTACTTTTGAACCATAACAGGTACGGCTACCATATTTCACATGTGTATTCCTTGTGACATAACCTTTCTGTCAGTACCAACATTTTTGACCTTGCGACCTTGACCTTTGACCTAGATGTTGCCATTCTCAAAAAAAACTTTAACCTTGGCCATTGCTTTTGAACCATAACAGGTACGGCTACCATATTTCACATGTGTATTCCTTGTGACATGACCTTTCTGTCAGTACCAACATTTTTGACCTTGCGGCCTTGACCTTTGACCTAGATGTTGCCATTCTCGAAAAAAACTTTAACCTTGACCACTTCTTTTGAACCATAACAGGTACGGCTACCATATTTCACATGTGTATTCCTTGTGACATGACCTTTCTGTCAGTACCTACATTTTTGACCTTGCGACCTTGACCTTTGACCTAGATGTTGCCATTCTCGAAAAAAACTTTAACCTTGGCCATTGATTTTGAACCATAACAGGTACGGCTACCATATTTCACATGTGTATTCCTTGTGACATGACCTTTCTGTCAGTACCTACATTTTTACCTTGCAACCTTGACCTTTGACCTAGATGTTGCCATTCTCGAAAAAAACTTTAACCTTGGCCATTACTTTTGAACCATAACAGGTACGGCTACCATATTTCACATGTGTATTCCTTGTGACATGACCTTTCTGTCAGTACCAACATTTTTGACCTTGCGACCTTGACCTTTGACCTAGATGTTGCCATTCTCGAAAAAAACTTTAACCTTGGCCATTACTTTTGAACCATAACAGGTACGGCTACCATATTTCACATGTGTATTCCTTGTGACATGACCTTTCTGTCACCAACATTTTTGACCTTGACCTTTGACCTAGATGTTGCCATTCTCGAAAAAAAAAATAACCTTGGCCATTACTTTTGAACCATAACAGGTACGGCTACCATATTTCACATGCGTATTCCTTGTGACATGACCTTTCTGTCAGTACCAACATTTTTGACCTTGCGACCTTGACCTTTGACCTAGATGTTGCCATTCTCGAAAAAAACTTTAACCTTGGCCATTACTTTTGAACCATAACAGGTACGGCTACCATATTTCACATGTGTATTCCTTGTGACATGACCTTTCTGTCAGTACCAACATTTTTGACCTTGCGACCTTGACCTTTGACCTAGATGTTGCCATTCTCGAAAAAAACTTTAACCTTGGCCATTACTTTTGAACCATAACAGGTGCGGCTACCATATTTCACATGCGTATTCCTTGTGACATGGCCTTTCTGTCAGTACCAACATTTTTGACCTTGCGACCTTGACCTTTGACCTAGATGTGGCCATTCTCGAAAAAAACTTTAACCTTTGCCATTGATTTTGAACCATAACAGGTACGGCTACCATATTTCACATGTGTATTCCTTTTGACATGACCTTTCTGTCAATACCAAAATTGTTCACCTTGCGACCTTGACCTTTGACCTAGATGTTGCCATTTGGGGGCATCAGTGTTTCACAAACACATCTTGTTGTTATAATGAATTCAAACGTCTTCTGCTTCATAGACATCCGAATGCGTCTGTATGTGGTAAAGGACTCAATATGAAATTCTTTGAAAAATCTACTCTCAGTACATCTGGGGAGTAATTGTAATAGCTGGAAAAGGGAAATGTTTGATACAGAGTTGAAATGTGTGGGAAAAGGAGGAAGTGTGCAGTGTTTCCTCTCTCGTACAATGTTTGTCCTAGTTGTCAACTGCAGAAGTGTCATCTTTAACAAGGAAGGGGTTTAATGTTACTTGATTCACTTCTGAGAGTTTTTATGTTGTTGTGTTCAGCTATTTCACTATATGTATGTTTGTGCTAACTACCAAGGATATTATATGTGTGAAGCACGGTCACTCCACCCTTTCCCTGCTAATTGCATGTGGTTTTTAGCTCGACTTTTGAAAAAAACGAGAGCTATTGTCATGACCCTTGCGTCGGCGTCGGCGACGGCGTGGTCGTCCGGTTAAGGTTTTTTGTTTTTTTTGTTTAGCTCATTTTTTTTTTCTGTTTTCTCCCTATCAGTCGAGCGTCTGTGCCATACGCGGTGCTCTTGTTTATACGAGAAATTTCCCGGAATGATAATTTTTAGATCACCTGAGTGGGCAATATGAAATTGTTAAAGGCATCGACTCTCAACACATCTGGGGAGTAATTAAGATAATTTAAAAAAAAAATGGAAGTTTACTTTTGCTACAGAGTTGGTTGATATCATTGTTGGGAAAGGAGGAATATATTTTTGCAACACAGTCACTTCACCCTTTTCTTGCTTTACTTGTTTACATTTAGTTTTCAATACAATATCAATAAGATGCGAAATTTCCCAGAATTATATTGTTTTCCTTTTCCTATGATGTTTACAATTCAGCATCAAAATTATACATCCAATGTTCATACTAAAATATTTTTACCAAATAAATCTGCATAAAGCATAACAAGTATAGGAACGGGGCCATTGTAGTCGCATTTGTGTCGGCGTTGCAGTTTTGCTCGTGCATGCTCATCTTTCAAAATAAAACAATCACCCATTATGGCCATATTTAATACTATCAAGCAACTATCTTATTAAACACTGTTTACTTTAGTATGAATCGGCCAATAGTCGAGCATGCTTTCTTATGGACAGCTCTTGTTGTTCTAACTGTATACATCATAGAACGGAAACTTAATGTTTATTGCAAAGTGTGAGGAAACACTAACTTCATGCACCATAGAATGGAAAGTTAGTGTTAATTGCAAAGTATGTGGAAACACTTATTTTATGCACCATAGCATATCTATTTTCTGTTTATTGCAAAGGAATACAAAGTGTGTAGAAACGCAAAATGTATACACCATCAAATTAACCGTTCTGTCAATTACAAAAGATGATTATTTGCAAATAGTGTATAGAAACACAAATTGTATAGAACATAGTATGAACATTTTCTGTTAATTACAAATATAATAGTGTATTGCAACAAAATAAACTGGTTTGAAACCTAAAAGAAACTGCTAAAATGAGGAAACAGCTAGGTGACGGACAGATGTGTTTGTTTACTATATTCATACATAATTAACCCCTTCCCTCATATAGACGCTTTCCGACGCCTCTGCAGCAGAAGGCTTTTTGAAAACATAGTGACAAAAGAAGAAATTGATCAAAACGAGCAATTTCTCCTTTTGTCACAATGTTTTCCACTTTTAGTCATAGGTTATCAATTCAATTATAGAGATTTTCTATTTTTTGACAAAATATGTTTAAAGTCGTCTGCTGCAGAATTGTCGTATGAGGGAAAGGGTAAACTATTTGACAAGCAGATATACGTATCATAAACTCTCAGGCCTGTGTGCTATGAAAGCAAAGCACTTGGTATTTGTGATCAGTGTAGATCCAGATCAACCTGCATCTCCACGCATTTTAATCATCATGCGTCCATTGGTAAAAAAAAAAGGAAACTTCTAACAAGCATTGTGTATTCTGATCCAATTACAACAATGCACAGACATAAACTTGTCTACATGTAAACTTGTCTTAACATTTGCTTTTTGTTTTATACAATATGATATGTTTGGTGCGACTTGTATATTTAGAACTTTCTTGTAATGTACATTTGTGAAGACAGGGCTGAGACATTTATACAATTTGTTATGACTTGTATTATGTATATCTTTATTATAATGTACATTTGTATGTACTGAGGTTGTGTGGATACACATAAACTATTTCTAAACTGTTTAAGGTGGACATTGAAGGATCTAACGAGTCTGTGTGTCTGTAAAGTCTTATCAGATTCTTCACTTTATACATTTGTAACAAATTCCCTGATCGCCCGAGACAGCTCATATATAGAAGTTATTAGGAAAACGGGTTAATTATTGTTGGGAAAGTAGCACTTATAGTCGATGTTTTATGTTTCAAGTTCCCACAATGTTTTCAACATTCATCTGCTTAATGAATGGAATTATTTACCTTAATTCTGTAAATTATCTATGTATTATGTATATATTCAGGAATAAATCACAGCTTGTCAGACTCGTGGTTTGTCATTAATCACCAAACTTTTTATTTCAAATGTATTTCGGATCAGTTACCTGTACTATATTATTACAGTATATCCCTGATAAAGATGACATTTCATGCTTTCTGATTAATCACCAGGGGGCGTTGCACATTGAAAACTAAGTGATTTCTATGAAATCATGTGAGCGATTAAGGACCATCACGGTCCTCTTGTCCTGTAAGGTAATAGTACTGCAGATAACATGATACATGCGCATTTATAGTGCCTCAGATAACGTATAACTGATACATGCGCATTAGTAGTACCTCAGATAACGTATTATTGATACATGCGCATTAATAGTACCTTAGATAACGTATTCCTGATACATGCGTATTAATAGTACCTCCGATAACATATTCCTGATACATCATATTAATAGTACCTCAGATAATGTATTCCTGATACATACGCATTAATAGTACCTCAGATAACGTATTACTGATACATGCATATTAATAGTACATCAGATAACGTATTCCTGATACATGCGCATTAATAGTACCTCAGATAACGTATTCCTGATACATACGCATTAATAGTACCTCAGATAACGTATTCCTGATACATGCATATTAATAGTACCTCAGATAATGTATTCCTGATGTATGCGCATTAATAGTACCTCAGATAACGTATTCCTAATACATGCGCATAAATAGTACCTCATATAACTTATTCCTGATACATGCGCATTAATAGTACCTCAGATAACATATTCCTGATACATGCGCATTAATAGTACCTCAGATAACATATTCCTGATACATGTGTATTAATAGTACCTCAGATAACGTATTCCTGATACATGCGCATTAATAGTACCTCAGATAACGTATTCCTGATGCATGTGCATTAATAGTACCTCAGATAACGTATTTCTGATACATGCGCATTAATAGTACCTCAGATAACGTATCCCCGATACATACGCTTTAATAGTACCTCAGATAACGTATTCCTGATGAATGCGCATTAATAGAACCTCAGACAACGTATTCCTGATGAATGCGCATTAATAGAACCTCAGACAACGTATTCCTGATACATGTGCATTAATAGTACCTCAGATAACGTATTCCTGATACATGCACATTAATAGTACCTCAGATAACGTATTCCTGATACATGCGCATTCATAGTACCCCAGATAACGTATTCCCGATGCATGTCTATTAATAGTACCTCAGATAGCGTGTTTCCTGATAATGCACATTTAAAGTACCCCAGATAACGTATTCCTGATACATGTGCATTTATAGTACATCAGATAACGTATTCCTGATACATTCGCATTTATAGTACCTCAGACAACGTATTCCTGATACATGCGCATTAATAGTACCTCAGATAACGTATTCCTGATACATGCGCATTAATAGTACCTCAGATAACGTATTCCTGATGAATGCGCATTCATAGTACCTCAGCTAACATATTCCTGATACATGCGCATTAATAGTAATGCCATCCCCGCAACACTAAGCGCCAAGGAAAGAAGCTTTTACTACCTGCTTTTTATTTTAAATATTCGGTTTGAGTCGATGAGGGATCAAGGCCTTGTCTCTCCCTCTCGAGGCGGATAACATCGAACTATACCATCAAACTAATTTCAAAGAAAAGATGAGCGAAATGGCTTAAAATTAAGGTAATTTTTGCGGAGAAAGGAGCAGTTATAATACATGTTTGGTTTTTATTTCCGAAATGTTTTCATCTCCTTGATGGTTGTCTGAAAATCAGGGTTTCCATATATAAATGCTGTGTGTACTATGCATATAAAGTACTTTATTTGTTATTATTTATGGCTAAAAGATTTGCCCGATTTGAAAAATTAGTTTAATTGCATAAATGTTCCTTGGGTGAACCCTTCCAAGAGTGTTTACATGTGTTTATATGTCTCTGATTATTCCCATCCATTTGAAAAACATGGCCGCCAGAGATCGGAGCTTGGTTTTCTTATATGTATGTGTATAGTGAAAACTTGAAATTCTTCTTGTCCAAAAGTACTGACCCGATCTAATATAACTTGACACAACTGTTCCTTGGGTGACCCTCTACCAACATTACTCAAATTCTTTCGAGCCGTTGAAAAACATGGTCTCAAGGTAGCGGGGCTTCTTTTTCTTTTATATATATATATATATACTCTGTGTCCATATAGTGAGAACTTTAAAAATGTACTTGTACAAACTTACATGTATAAGCCAGATTTTAAAGAAGCCTAGATCTGTTTTTAGCTCACCTCTTCTTCGCCCAAACTGAGTGGCAGATTTTCAAATAATTTTGTAGAAATGTTCCTTGGATGACCCTCTATCAGATGCCTTCAAGCCATGTTGATTGGTCAATAAAACATGGCCGCCAGGGGAGGCGGGGCTATTTTGCCTTATATGGCTATAGTGAAAACTTAAGAAATCTTCTTCTCCGAAAGTGTCAGGCCGATTTTCAAATAATTTTGTAGAAATGTTCCTTGGGTGACCCTCTATCAGATTCCTTCAAGCCATGTTGATTGGTCGAAAAACATGGCCGCCAGGGGGGCGGGGCTATTTTGCCTTATATGGCTATAATGAAAACTTAAAAAATCTTCTTCTCCAAAAGTGTCAGGCCGATTTTTACATAATTTTGTAGAAATGTTCCTTAAGTGACCCACTTTCAGATTCCTTCAAGCCATGTTGATTGGTCGAAAAACATGGCCGCCAGTGGGCAGGGCTATTTTGCATTATTTGGCTATAGTGAAAACTTAAAAAATCTTCTCCTCCAAAAGTGTCAGGCCACTTTTCAAATAATTTTGTAGAAATGTTCCTAGGGTGACCCTCTATCAGATTCCTTCAAGGCAAGTTGACTGGTCGGAAACTATAGCCGCCAGGGGCTCATATAGCTAAAGTAACAAAAATAAACAGGTGAGCGATCCAGGGCCATCATGGCCCTCTTGTTTTGATAAATATTCGGTTTGAGTCGATAAGGGACCAAGACCTTGTCTCTCGCTCTCGAGACGGATTTTCTAACCACTACACCAGCCGCTGAAACCGATTTCAAAGAAAAGATGAGCGAAATGACGGATTTTCTAACCAATACACCAGCAAACTGATTTCAAAGAAAAGATGAGCGAAATGACGGATTTTCTAACAACTACAACATCGAACTGATTTTAAAGAAAAGATGAGCGAAATGACGGATTTTCTAACCACTACACCAGCGAACTGATTTCAAAGAAAAGATGAGCGAAATGACGGATTTTCTAACCACTACACCAGCAAACTGATTTCAAAGAAAAGATGAGCGAAATGACGGATTTTCTAACCACTATACCAGCAAACTGATTTCAAAGAAAAATTAGCGAAATGGCGGATGTTCTAACCACTACACCAGCAAACTGATTTCCAAAAAAAGATTAGCGAAATGGCAGATGTTCTTACCACAACACCAGCAAACTGATTTCAAAGAAAAGATGAGCGAAATGGCGGATGTTCTAACAACCACTACACCAGCAAACTGATTTCAAAGAAAATATGAGCGAAATGGCGGATGTCCTAACCACTACACCAGCAAACCGATTTCAGAGAAAAGATGAGCGAAATGGCTTTAAATTGAGGTTCAATTTTGCGTAGAAAGGAGCAATTATAATACATGGTTTGTTTCTATTTCCGAAACGTTTTCGTATATAAATGTTGTGTGTATTATGTATATATAAAAGAAAAAATCACAGTTTCTGAGACACATGTTTAAAGATAAGTTCCCCCTTTTGAATCGGGGTCAGACAATGCCTAAACCTAAAAGGTCGAAAACCAAAAAGGAACGGGTTAAAAAGGAACACTTTGTAGAACCTGTATTCAATTTCATATTAAAGTATTGATATTTCTATTTAAAGAAAGTATCGACAGTTGGTGACTAAAGGAGAAACTACATGTGAATTATATATAATATTGTATGTAATATAAACATATTACATATAGCCATATATGTGTGTATTGAAATTGACTCTTTTTAGAATTTCATCAAGAGATTTTGTCTATTATATTATATATTTGAGTAAAACTTAGCATGTACATAGGAAATGTGACTAAATAAAAGTAGATCAAAGAATAAGATAATGTTTCGGGGATTATATTTTTTTTTTTATTAAATTTTCTAATTAGTTCAACACACTTATATTAACCCTAATCCCGCTGAATTCATAAACATATATGAATAGCGAACGGTGCAGACCAAGATTAGATGTGCAGGCTGATCTTTGTGAAACATTACAAGTTGACCTACCTGTATACTAAGATTAGATGTGCAGGCTGATCTTTGTGAAACATTACAAGTTGACCTACCTGTAGATCAAGATTAGATGTGCATGCTGATCTTCGTGAAACATTACAAGTTGACCTACCTGTAGACCAAGATTAGATGTGCTTGCTGATCTTCGTGAAACATTACAAGTTAACCTACCTATATACCAAGATTAGATGTGCATGCTGATCTTCGTGAAACATTACAAGTTGACCTACCTGTAGACCAAGATTAGATGTGCATGCTGATCTTCGTGAAATATTACAAGTTGACCTTCCTGTAGACCAAGATTAGATGTGTAGGCTGATTTTCGTGAAACATTACAAGTTGACCTACCTGTAGACCAAGCTTAGATGTGCAGGCTGATCTTCGTGAAACATTACAAGTTGACCCATCTGTAGACCAAGATTAGATGTGCATGCTGATCTTCATGAAACATTACAAGTTGACCTACCTGTAGACCAAGATTAGATGTACAGGCTGATCTTCGTGAAACATTACAAGTTGACCTACCTGTAGACCAAGATTAGATGTGCAGGCTGATCTTCGTGAAACATTACAAGTTGACCTACCTGTAGAACAAGATTAGATGTGCAGGCTGATCTTTGTGAAACATTACAAGTTTACCTACCTGTAGACCAAGATTAGATGTACAGGCTGATCTTTGTGAAACATTACAAGTTTACCTACCTGTAGAACAAGATTAGATGTGCAGGCTGATCTTTGTGAAACATTACAAGTTTACCTACCTGTAGACCAAGATTAGATGTACAGGCTGATCTTTGTGAAACATTACAAGTTTACCTACCTGTAGAACAAGATTAGATGTACAGGCTGATCTTTGTGAAACATTACAAGTTTACCTACCTGTAGACCAAGATTAGATGTACAGGCTGATCTTTGTGAAACATTACAAGTTTACCTACCTGTAGACTTCATAAGACGTGGCATGGGAAGAATGTATCATTCTGTGAAGACCGAGATCAGTTTGCACCTCCGTGAAGATTTTCATGATCTTTCCTACCCGCCATTTGGTCACCCAAGTAGCCTAGAGACGCCATGAGAACGGATTCTACCACACAATATTAGTCATGTGACGCCATCTGATCGTAGGCGTGTGTTTAATTTTAAAAATCCCAAGGTCGATGTTCGTGTGGCTCGTGCTAAAAGGTGTTGTAACGCTGGTTTAGAAACAAGACTACAATTTTCTACGGTAATAATAATATTGATAAGGTGTATGTTCTGTTTTGTTTTGTTACACTATTATTGTTATTCTGAGTTATATAGATATCTTGTAATATGTTGAATTGCAGTGCGCAAGACCCATAACTCCTTTTGGTCATTGTTTGTTTTTCAGATATCTCTCTCTGCTGTAGTGTTTGTCCTGATATTTCTGTATCAACTTTGAGCACGTTGAACACATAAAACATGTAGCTTGTGGCTTGTTTATCCAGACATATATATTTACTAATACTTAAAATTATTTACATCTTGGAAGAAATAAATATTGTCAAAGGGAAATAACCAGTACTTTATTTGTTGTTATTCACATCAGTGGCTTCCCTTTATATATCTTTTCTGTAACCTTGAATTTGCGGGTGAAATTTGCAATTGCATCGTTTATAATTTATATCATTTTCGGTCGGGAAACCACTACACATCTAAAGAGGCTCAAACATTGCTTAGTATTTCCAGAAGTGCAGAGTAAAAGTATAAGACCAAAAACTTCAGCACGAAAATGTTGACAATTTTCTACAACGGCTTCCTAGGAGCTACATGCAATTTACTAATAGTCGATGCCATACCAATGTAGGTGCGTGCGAGCTGTTACTTCTGCAAGCATTCAGAAATCTTCTTTTTTGAATAACTTGGCTCAAATTTTCACCATGGTGCAAAGCCAAGGAGTTTAGCTTGGTGGTTTGAATCAAGGGTCTAATTTGTGTGGAATATAAGCTTTGCATACTTGGTTGAATGATGTCTTTTAAAAAAAGATAAATTACATTCGGGGGACTTGATGCGCATGCAAGAACAAGCATATTCGTTTGATGGACAAGGTCAGTCTTCAAGGTCAAAGCTATATTTTCAAAAGGAGTTATAAAGGGCTTATTTTGGGTATAACTTCTACCTGACAATTTGTATGGACTGATAATATTGACTGGTCTTTTAAGCGGGCTTCATATATTTTCATGACCAATGCATTTTTCTAGTTTCTCAATTTCTTATTTTGTTGGCTTGACATTTATTCATTCATCTCCAGTCAAAAGTCACCTCTTGAGTAATGTTGACCCAGGTGTTAGTTAGGTATATGCATACCTGAAACCATCCTCGGTGCCGCGGCTATTTTATAAAATATAGTTCATGAATAGCCTGAGTACCGAGGATGACCTGAAACTTGATATGGTTACAACACACTCAGAATACGGAAGTTCCTTCTGGTCAGTCGGCAACAATAAAATAGTCAATATTCTCATCACAGAAATAAAAGACCTCCCATATACCACCGGCTCGTCTTGTTGTCCCTGATAGAGCATATATCAGTAACCAGAGTAAGTTCCCTTTTAGCCCAAAAGAACTGTACATTAACTCGCCGACTTGTTGTGTCTCCCGGCGGGCAATGACCAGTTCCCTGCCATTGAGATGCGCATTAATAATTTCATCTCTGAATCGTCAAGCCCTCGTCACACTGCACTTGGAAAATGAAGACTGAAAACAGTTGACATTGTTCAGTCCAACAGTGGTAACAGTCATTATTTCATTTGCATGGGCAGTCATATTTGTGTTTTTTTACTTTAATTAGGCTTTTAACTTAACAAAACCGTGTGACGAAATAGATTACATAATCGGGTGTGACGTACTATTAGATCTAAAATCTCACAGTGGTTTTTTATTTGTTTGGCGCGTAGCCAAACAATATACATGTATAGACGGCATTTCGAGCCCTGTTTCTTAAGTCAAAAGTTTTGATTATTAATACGCCCTGATTGTAGTTCCAATTACATGCGCTTATCTTTCAAATATACCACGATCTATGCAAGAATTAATGTCTATTTTAAATAAGTGTTACAACTTCGTTCTGCAGTTACAAAAGAAATTGGAAATAAAATGAAACATTGTATTTTAAAACATGAACGCGGAGAGATTTATAAATCTCAATGAGTGAACTGTTACAGGGAGAACTATTTCCGATTTAAGCTCCAGATACGGCATTTGAATTTTCAATCAATATAGAGGGAAAATGCGGACGCTATAGAATATTGTTTGGCCTCTTCATTTTCTACTTTGTAACTTTCAACAGTTTTCCATGTGCCATACTATGAGGCAAATTATCCATGCAACATTCTATTCTGCAGGGTACTTGGACGGGGCAGAAACATTTAAATAACAAATAAACAATAAGCATATATATATATATATACAACACTTTTAGTCTTAATTTGTTTCTATAGTAAGTATATACATATACCACAATAATACTAATCTATAACAAATGAGTTAAATGGTTTGTTCTTGCTGTGTAAACAGTAAAAAGCAACATATATTGAAAACATTGTGGGAAAAGGAGAATTCGCTTATTTAAACAATTTCTTAATTCCCATAACCTTTCTTTACCATCGTATAAACCAAATTTGTATTTGAAGGCTGTTATAAGTAAAAAACTTAAATGCTGCCAATTTAATCACATATCATATCATTAATAGCCAAATAGTCCGCATCTGTTGTCGAAATATCCACAGGTGCATTAACACAAGATTGGTGAAACCAATTTGTGCATTTATCACATTGTACCATGATGGTATCGACACATCCCGGCAAGTTACAAATACATATATGTATATGATAGGTTTATTGGGAAAAGGGGTTACATTTATAATTTGTTTGGAATGACACTCGTACACTGGTAATTAACAGTGTATGGTCACGCATCCTTAATTGATTTGGCAAGCTTAAACACCCTTTAAAGGAAACTGCGGCCAGCTTTGATGTATACTGTAGAGTAAAATGCGAACGGCACAAGTATTGGTTTTCTCTGGAGCATTTAATCCTTTTATAATGCAAAGGAATTCAAAAGCCTCTGAAGTCTGAAGCATGTTTCTTTTAAAGTGCTCATATAAATATTAGTACTGCCTTTTTCCACAATATTTTCTACATGATTTCAATTACTCTTTCATTTGGATAGATGTTTCTTTTTAAGCTCACCTGAGCACGAAGTGCTGAATGTTAGTTATTGTGATCTCCTTTTGTCCGGCGCCTGTCGTCCGTCAAAATCTTCTCCTCAGTAACGAGTGGGTCAATTGGGATGAAACTTCACAGAAAGCATCCTCTCATTGACCTCACCAGAATTCCTTCGACTGTTTGTGATTCATGCAGAATTCTGGTTTCCATGGCAACGAAACCAACAGAACTTTAACATTCTTCTTCTACCAAACTGGTTGGCAGATTTTCAAATTATTTTAAAGAAGTGTTCCTTGGTCGCCAGGGGGCGGGGCTTTTTTGCCTTATATGGCTATAGTGTAAACTCAAAAAATCTTCTCCTCCAAAAGTGTCAGGCCGATTTTCAAATAATTTTGTAGAAATGTTCCTAGGGTGACCCTCTATCAGATTCCTTCCAGCCAAGTTGATTAGTCGAAAAACATGGCCGCCAGCGGGCGGGGCTTTTTTATTTTATATGGCTATAGTGAAAACTTGAAAAATCTTCTCCTCCGAAAGAGTTTTGCCAATTTACTATTTTTTGTAGAAATGTTCCTTTGGAGACCCTATATCAGATTCCTTCAAGCCATGTTGATTAGCTTTTCGAAAACCCTTGGTCAATTGTTTTTTTTGTAACAAAAATTGGTAAATACTTAGATGAGTGAGTCGGGGCCATAATGGTTATACATTTGTTTTACATGTCTTTTGAAACTTGGTAATTAAATATAATATTCACATGTATGTCTCATGATTTATTTTTACGGTTGTGTCATTTATTATTTTACCCGAAGTTGTAATATTTATAAACAATGCATAGTTTATAAATCACATATCTATGCAAATGCAAATGTTTGAACAGTTGTATTTCCCCAAACACATGTAGTGCCTTCAGCTTTGATTTTTTACGCTGACGACACAGAAAAGGAATCGTGAATTACGTCAGTCATAGGGATTGGAATGTTCTCATTTCCGACTGAACCCGGTCTAAGTGAGAATTCGGACTGAGAACCTTTAAAGTTGTGGACTATTACAAAATATAGTCAACTTTGTGAAAGTCATTTTGAATAATATCAGTCGAGTCCTCTTTGGCCTCAATTGTTAGTTCACATCAAAAGCAATTATTTGTTGGACACATTTGAACTTCAAATAAAGTCATTGTAAGTTATATATGGACTGCTTTTACAAAACGGAGCCCTGTCACATCTGGTAAAAGGGACCAATTAACTTTGAAAAGCTCAATTGCAAATATTTGCTATCATGTTTTAATGCAAAACATCTTTGTACATGCTGTTTCCAAAATGACAACCTCTCTTTCCTTCTAAATAAAAAGGAAAAACAACAAACTTGAACAAACTTACATAGGTTATGTGTTATTTCTGACACAATGCTATGCCACTCACTCACAGCTATCAATATAACCTGCATCATGGACTTGGGCTTAAAGAGTCTGTCCGTCCTAAATCATCAGTCAAAGTCAACACATGCTTGTCCGTTCTCGGTCAGCAGTCATATTCAACACATGTCTGCATTGCTTCGCCTCCTGGGTCCAAGTAAAATCATATGTATTCTTTACACATGAAGTTGTTCTCCAAAAACTGGGTAACAGCATTTGCTGGGCCTAGCAACTGACCATAGGGAAACAAAAGTTTTATATTTTTCATGAACTTTCTTATGCCAATCCCCATAGAATATCTGATCTCCCGACATAATTGTATTCCGATATGTTCGACCAGTGGACGCCAGGCACGAGAAATGTGTAACGTACAGTGGAGACTACAAAGAAACATGACTGGTTTGCACATTGCCTGCCCGCTATGAAATGGTTGTTATTCTATGTATCTTCATTGTTTTCAAGAAAGTTGCCTGTTGCAGATGCCTAAAATACGTATGAATGTCGGAAAGTTTTAACCCCTATGGTATGAGTACTCAGTGAGACGATTCCTTTGAGTACCATGGGTTATTGTTTGCTTAGGATTTCATCCAATGATAAGAGGTGTTACGGAAATAAGACCTCTTTACTCCTCAATATATAGGTATCTGCTTATTTCAACCAATACCATAAAGTTGAGAAAACCAACATTATGGACTCAGCGTAATGTATCGACCCAGATGTGCCTGCACAGTCCGTCCAGTTCAGTCAGGATGGGTCTGTTATTACTTTTATAAAATTAGCGATGACATTATTTTGAAATGATAAATTGTATTTCCCATATACGACTAATCTGCAGCAGACGACGTTGTTTGTTTGCTAATTCGGGCCGACTTATTCCGTCTCAGGGGGATAGAGGTATAGAGTAATGATTCCTGAAACAGAAAATCCACAGGAGTAAAGTGTCTGTCCGGGTTATTGTTAGCCTGCGCGGCATGCTTAGGCTGATCCGGGTCGATACTTTACGTAGAGTCCATACTATTTTTTCTTTTGGAACGGCTCAAATCTATAATGTGTGCTGTATTGTTGAAAGAGTGCTTCATTCGCGTTCTTGACATAATGAGAAACTATCACGTAGAGAGGTAATTCTGTCCCGCATTCAAACGTGTTTTGACGCCTCTGCAACATACTACAAAATAGTGGCAAAGGAAGAGAGCAATTACTCTTGTTGTCACAATGTTTTCATCTATGTTTAATAATTATATCTTCAATAAGATTTCCATAGTTTTTGTCTAGATATGTTCACGGTCGTCTGCTGCTGAATTGTTGTATGCGGGAAAGGATTAAAGATATGGGTCCTGCTATATCTAAAGACAATGCCTCTTTGTTTCATACATCCCGGCTGCTATATAGGGCTCAAGTTTAACCCTTTCCCACATATAGACGCCTCTGTAGCAGACGACTTTTGGAAACAGTGTGACAAAAGGAGAAATTGCTCAAAACGAGCAATGTCTCCTTTTGCCACAATATTTTCAACTTTTTTTCAGTAATCATACCTTCATTTTAAAAGAGTATTCCTTTAACCACCTAGAAGCTTTCAAAGTCGTCTGCTGCAGATGTGTTGTATATGGGAAAGGGTTAAAGAAAGTTGTGCTTCATTATTATACCTTTGTAAATACAGTGGAGATGATGATTTACATGATGACAGAAGACCGCACTTGTGTGTGCCATTGATAGGTTAGAAACCCAGTTCATTGCTGGTTATGTATAGTTTGGACTAATATTGAGTGAAGCTCTGCACCTTTGTCAACGATATTTATGTTATATCACGATGGCTAGTTCACATAACACGTGTATCCTGGCATTCTCACAACTGTATACCCCACACAAGACTTGTTACATTCCCACATATACCTGTTTGCCTATTGGTGGAAGACGAATGACTTTAATCACAAGCGATGACATGTATCAGTCCTCGGAAAGAATGAATGGCCGAGGAGTTGTGCTAAAACTTACGACCCATGGATTGAAAGCCCTTCTTGCGACCGACTGAGCTATCGCTGCCCGACAGACTACACAACTTTTGACTAGCACTGTTATAAGGCGAGCATAATGTTCTACGAACGCTTGTGGGATTACGGAAAAGTCTAGTAACAACTTTTGAGTAGTCATTGATTAAGTCATTGATATACTAGGTACAAACATCAAACAGCATAGAATGAAATATTTATTACACAGATAACAATGATAGTATTGATAGTAAATGAGTTTAAATGTAGTTAACAATAAAACGTCGGAATATTTACGAATATCTTACAGATTTTTAAACAAACCATTACCACAGTTTTTTTAACAATGGAAAGAGTTTCTTTTAAGCAAGTTTAGCCACATTGTCCCTATTTCTGATATTGTTTGTCAAAACTATGGTGGCATACGTCTGCCACTACATAACCACTTAATTATCACGTTATATAACTAGTTAGTCACTTAATTATAACGATAAATATCTGATTAACGCGTTCATTTTGATGTCAATACAAAACAGTCTATGTTACTGCCCACTACTGCCAACAGATACCTACATAATGCCATTTGTTATATATATTAAGTGATTAACGTGTCATATAACTAGTTAATCAGATACGTATCGTAATATGTATGTGGTTAACTAGTTAGTCAGATAAGTATCGTGATAATTATGTGGTTGCCTCAATGTTTTCAACTCTATTACATAATTAAACTCTTATTTATGGATATATTTCAAGTTTTTGCCAATATGTTTTCAAAGTCGTCTGCTGCAGAATTGTCGTATGTGGGAAAGGGTTAAATAGTGCGACAGTTGTTTCACCCGGAATTTTCATTTGCAAACAAACAAAATATTACACACATGTAGAAGAAAGCGCATTATATCTTCATTGCAATAAATCAAGGTCATCTGTGCTATTTTTAGAATAGTACGTTGTGTCTTTTTAATAATAAAGTGTATAAAATTACCAGGAAGGACGTTTAGTTGCCAGAAAGACTTCTATTGCACCTGAACATCTATATAAAATTACCATGAAGGACGTTTAGTTGCCAGAAAGACTTCTATTGCATCTGAACATCTATATAAAATTGCAGCGACATGTTAATTGATACAGGTCATGGTGAACCAATCTTATCACGTGATGGTAAGCGTTTAAATTCAATCTAACTATTATGTTTGGTCGTTTGGTAACGTGATACGTTTGATATAGATATGTGTTTATGTCTATCAACCCTTTCTTCCGAGCAGATACATTTCGATGAACCATGCATCTTCAGCAGACGACTTTTAAAAACAGAACAGCAAAATGAGAAAGTTTTCACCTGTTGCCACAATGTATACAACCCTATTGTATAATTAAAGTTTCATTGTAGACGGTTAAGCCTAAATGCTTTCAAAGACACCTCCAACTTAAAACAAAGGTAAGCCTTCGATTCCTACCCGTCTGATCAGAGTCGTTTCCGTTTGCTTTGATGGAGCTTTTGTTTTTACTTATAATGGCTATTTTGATTAGAGCAGAGGTATATTTTAAAAGAGACCGTGACGCGATTATTGGTCTGAAAATTAAATATGCTATAATGTTCTTAGACTAGAAGTTAGTATATTTGCAAATAGTTATGTTTAAATTCGAAAATATATCCGTATACTGTGATGTCGTTTATGGTTTATGTGTTACCAGGTAGGCTTAGTTAACTTTATATGCACGTTATCAGCTCTAAAGACTTGAATCATTCATACACATACTACTCAGTTAGAACTAAAAGTTTATACATCAAGGAACATTTTTGTTGTGACTCCTAAAACGTGAGACAATCCCTTTAACCCTTTCCTACAAATAGACGCTTTCTGGCACCTCGGCATAGTACGACATTTGAAAACATTGTAGGGATTCAATTCTGTTCAATAACTAACTATACTTTATATTTATAGGGAGTTTGTTTACTTTTACGTAGACGTTTTCAAAGTGGTCTGTTGTAGATTTATTTGTATGCGGGAAAGAGCTAATTGTAATTGTTCTACTTTATTTAACATGACACAATTATTTTTAATTGTGAACTATGTAACTTCTCAGCAAAATAATCAGCTGTACATACATATCGAGCATTTGTCGTCTACAGGGACATAACGATCCGTAATGACCTAGGCTTACCATTTCCGTTGACACAGCAGGCGTTTATCTTATTACAACAATACAATGGTATTCACTTCTATGTAATCATTCAGCCACGGCGTATTCATAATATGTGTAAGCAAAGATCTGATTGCACATGGGAATTTATACTATCTGATCCAAATGTACATTATTGTAAGAACTTTCTAGACACATCAAATGACTAAATAGCGACCAGAACATATCCAGATCAAAATAAAGAATTATTCGCAAATTTTATATGAGCCGTTCCACGAGAAAACCAACATTATGGACTCTGCGAAATGTATCGACCCAGATCAGCGCAGGTTAATCCGGGCCGACACTTTCCGTCTCAGGGGGATAGAGGTATAGTGTAATGATTCCTGAAATAGAAAATCCACAGGAGGCGAAAAAAGTATATCTTGGTTAGCCTGCGCGGCATGCTTAGGCTGATCCGGGTCGATACTTAACGTAGAGTCCACAATGTTGGTTATATCGTGGAACGGCTCATATGGTTTATTTCGTTTGGATGGGCACCGTTCTATTAGAAGTAAGCTGTTGGCGTGTCTGATGTCGAACAATCTTCCTTGTCATTTGACTTGTCCATTGTGATACCAGGACTGTCCGATACCTGAACACCAATACTCACAACGTTCGGTTTACCCTTTATGAAGCCGAAATCAAACTCTTTATCAAGCGGCATGTGAATATCAGGTGCTTGAACTCCGACCTCTTTCATGATGGTTACTTTAGGCTTGAATGAGAGCTTGATAGAAGCTCTCGAAATCACTGTCGGTGAAACAAGTGTAACGGGTTCGTCACTTTTCGAATTCTCTGTTTCACAATCTTGAAGAAGAATCGCTCTTATCTGCTACCGTGATGTCCAAATTAACTGGTCTGTCCGTCTTAGCCACGTCGTCATGGTCTTTTACCAGCTGCTCTAATTGAACATAAGCGTCAATTTCACTGTCCGGCTGTATTTTGTTTTCTTGACTTTGAATTTGTTTTAACTCAGCTTTAAATGATACGTCCGAATAAATATCATTTGAGTAAGCAGCTGTACTGTTTTGTTGACCATTATCTGTATTTTTGATTTCAGCTTCATGTACATCTTCTCCAGCCTCAAGATACGTTGTTTCATATGAATCTGGTGCTGCTTTACATTCAAGAGCAGATACAGTTTCATTTGTTATACTTTCTTCAACGGGTACCAGACTGTCTTGAGCGATATCTTCTGCCTCTTTATCTACTGTTTCCGTTTGCTGTGTGGTATCCGACACATCTTTATCATCAGATTGAATGACATTGACAGACTCCTTTTGTTTTTCACCAAAAGTTTCTTCAGTTTTATCAGATTTAACAATTTGCGCATACTCATCATCCCCAGCATAAATATACTTCGATGGTAATGTGTTTTCTTGCGCTTTCTCAAAAACTGTATTGACTAATTCGTCTTTCGTAATATTGACGTAAACCCCTCCGCCGCTACTATCGTCTATAAGATTGGGCGTTTCCGCGTTCAGCTCTTGTAATCCTTTCTGTGTAGAGCCAATAATTTCACCAGGTACTTTCGCTGATTTAGAACCAGATGGGTCCAATGACACTTGTACATCGTCCTCATCTGAAAATAAATGTGAAAACAAACTTTTACCCCAGTGTAGGTAACGCCGGTGATCGTTGTAGATAAATCTATATTGATTGTGAATAGGTGAATAGGTGCGAATATGTCCATCACATTCAGATACTTATTACCCATTTCTTCTATCAAAGTCAAATATGGAGACTTATGAGATAACACTAGGTTGAAACTGATAATCCAGACAGTTTTATCAGGAAAGGTTATTCCTTTTGATTTAGAACGTTGATCAATATAGAGTCGTGTTGCTGCGTAGGAATGGTATTGACACCGCCCTGAAGGAAAACTTCTATGAAACTTCTATAAAAATAAGATAAAAGCCACTGATATTTAAAAATATTATGTTAGCGGAGGTAAAAAAATCATGTTGAACTATAACTCTTTTTACATTTAACTTTACCGCCGTATAGGTGTAGTGGTAGAGCGTCCGCGTGCGGGAGATCGCAGGTTCGATCCCCGACCGGATCATACAAAGTGGTAATAATGGCTTTCCCCATGACACTCTGAATTGTTTGGTGAGCATTACGACTCGCTGGTGTCAGGTTAAATGGACCAATACTACTGGTACAAATGCCCCTCATGAAACGCCGTGATATAACTGAAAATCTGTTAAAAGTGGCGTAAAACACCATACAAACAACAAACAAACATTTTACTGTATAGATATGAGCGGACGTTTTACCTTGAGATAGATCTGATACTGCCACACCTTCAAACGCGTCTGTGTCTGTGTAGTTAATCTCATCCTCCACAATACCTGCAATAGATACATAGAAGTTAGTGAATAGATCGTTTTGCTTCAATGATAGGTAATTCGTATAGATATTGGAGTCGCACGATGTGATAAGGAGATTAATTGCACGTGCGATTACTGACGGTCCAGACGAGCTCGTGCGTACGAATAGTTTCGCCATCACGTTCCTAAAATATATAACACTGTATTGACTCTTAAACAATAGACGGATGTTTGGATATGTTCAACATAGCTGGTACCAATGATCTGTCGCCTTCAATCCGGGTAAGAATGAATTATGTCTACGTGTTTGAAGCCGGTTTGAACAGAGTAAACCCTAATACATAAAATAACAATATACATACGTCGTTAATGTAAACAAGAGGGCCATGATGACCCTGGATCGCTCACATGAGTTATGCCAACCACATAGCCAATCAAAATAACTTATTTTGTGGTCAGGTAAGCTATACTAAAGTGTTAACAAGCTTTTCCTTCTATTTGGCATAGTGACCTAGTTCTTGACCGGACTAGAGTCGTGTTTAAACCTAGCCTCGATACAATCAAAACACCCATTCTAACAAAGTTTCAACATGCTCAAATTCAAAATGCGGCATTCAGAGTGTTTACAAGATTGTTATTCAATTTGGTCTAGTGGCATAGCTTTTGACCCGACATGACCCATATTCAAACTTGAACTAGATATCATCAAGACAACATTCTGAAAAAGTTTCAAGCTGCTAATGTAAACAAAAATGCAGTCTCTAGATTGTTAACAAGATTTCCTTCAATGTTGGCCTAGTGACCTATTTTATAACCCGGACATGACCTGTATGTAAATTTAGTCTAGATATCACCAATAATTTATTCTAACAAAGTTTCAACATGCTTAAGACAATATTTCAGCATCGAGAGTGCTTACAATATTTTTCCTTCAAGTTATCATTGTGACCTAGTTTCGAACTTGGCCTGGATATCATCAAGGCAAAGATTTCAACCTACTGGAGCAATAAATGCGGTCTCTAGTGTGTTCACATGATTTTCCTTCAATTTGGCCTAGTGACCTAGATCATGGCCGGACTTGATCTACATTTGAACTAAGCATAGATATCATCAAATACTTGTTCTGACAACGTTTCAACATGCTCCAGTTAAAATAAGGCCCCAATAGTGTTAGCAAGATTCAACTTGACATAGCGACCTATTTGTTGACAGCACATGTTCCATTTTCTAACTTGGCTAATATGTAATGAAGATGTATGATCTGATAAATTAGGCTTACGTAAATGTTGTTTAAAGTCGAGTATAGCAGGATAAGGGTTAACCTGGTGTGGTAAATATATTGGCCTCTTAAAGTTTAGAGCTAAACGATCCAAAACTAAATATATTGGATAAAAAGATGGGTAAGTCTGTGCAAATTTAATATAAGTGCAAGAAATATATTTAAAAATGTTGCAGAAAACGAGAAAATTCTCGCTATATATACGCAATACATTGACTCGGCATGTAAATGTGTATATATAGTCTGTTGAATATGTATATCCGAGGACAGTGTAGCCGTATCCTTGTATAGTAGTCGGTGTTGACGTTCATGCTAAATATCAATAATAGTAACATTGAAAAGAATTATTTTAATGGATGTAACAATGAAAAGATAATGGGAAAAGGGAGAAATTGCTCACTTTGAGCAACTGTTCCTTTATCCATAATGTTTTTAAGAACATTTCCTCTGCACATGTGTCAGAAATGGTCTGTATCAGACAAAGCGTTAACCCTTTCCCACATACAACACATGTGCAGCAGACGACTTTAAAATAATCCTCAATATAGAAAATCTTTATACATGATAGTATGATTAGTGAATTGAGTTGAAATCATTGTGGCAAAATGAAGAAATTGCTCATGGTGACCAATTTCTCCTTTTGCCACATGATTTCAAAAGTCGTCTGCAGCAGAGGCGCCAGGAAGCGTCTATATGTGGGAAAGCGTTAACCGTGTATATGCATAGATAAAGATGAGAAAGAACATAATGTTATGCACTATTTACATCTATTTATAATATCATCATACGAATACATTATGATATGCGCCCGCCCCGTCTGACAAAAAACCGACATCACGCGTTTTCCGACTAGCAGCGATTCAGATACGTGTGGAGCTTCTCGCAGCCTGACCAGCTTCTCCCCTGTTCGCATCATGTATATACGCATGTTGGACAGATATAAACGAAATCTAACCCGCGATAACTCGAATATGGGAATATTCGAATATATCGTTTAACTCAAGCCATTTCGTGGAAAAGGTCAGTCGTTTGAAAACAGCGTAGCAGCATACGGGCCATCACACCTGCACATGTGCTGGCTTTTTTATATAAGTTTATCATCGGCTTGTTTTTTATAATAAACTCTACAGTACAAATGTTTTATGATGCTGAAATTACACAAACGAATGTCGCTTACATTCACTCGAACACGTCGATAACTCGAAGTAATTTATGGATCCCTTTCGAATTCGAGTAATGGTGAATCCACTGTATACATGTTCATAGTAATTGCCTTTAATTTGAAAAAAGATAACAGACGGTAGATTTTCGTGTGACAGTTGTTATCATATGAATAACTACGCATGTGTAACTTGATCGTATCGTATTTTTGTTGAGACAAGAAGTAATCCTAGAAAAATTAATATAGACAAACACATTTCGTCGTGGCGCCATTACGGCACGGCGTAAGTTACCAGTACAACACGGCGTAAGTTACCAGAACGACTGCTGCATTTATCCTGACACCAGCGAATCAGTCGTAATACTAACTTCACAATCATGGACACCAAGTAGAGAAAGCTACTGGTTAGTTACCCAGGAAATATGAACACATGTATCTTCGCAATGGTGCGATTGATATACTAATGAAAGCGGCGTAAACTTGTATGAATCAATCAAAACTCAGCCAGTCTTCTGTCGAGCCTATAGCTCAGTCAGTAGCGGCGAAGGCTATCGATCGAGGGCTCTTGAGTTCGAAGCCTGACTTGGCCAACATTCTTCCCGATCAATGGCAATGTCAAGTCATTGCCAGCGTCATTCGACATCCAACAATAGACTAAAGAGCCTATGTGGACAGGTAGCCACTAGCCATGCAACAAATGAGTAGATGGTGATTTCTCTCAAATAACGCCCAAATGGATATCTCATCGATCCGCCATTAATAGGTGATCTAAGAACGAATTGTAAAACATCGTCAGACAATACGTTTATACCTTGAGGATTGGTGAGACAATACAAACATTCCTAAAAAAGGGTAATATTTCCCTTTTCAACAAACCTTTAACAAAAGTTATATAAATAACCTTAAAGGAATACGCTTGGCTGAGTCTAAACTATATCCCTTAATAGCCCTACAGTAATGCATCATTTTGATGTAATTAATTTTGTTTTATATGCTGTAACTACCAAGATATATGCTTTTAAAGTTTGTGTTTTCACGTCGTGTCGATCAGCTATGGGCGCCGCCATATTGGTCTATTTATAGCTTACTGTGACGTCATAACCCCTCATTCGTTTTTCACTATAGGTACAGATTAGAAAATTTTCAGATCGCCATCTTATCTTTTAAACAGTCAAAACGTCGAATTGATAAACAAGAAAAAACGGGAGTCAAAACGTCGAAAAGGAAAATGTATAGAATAATTCTTATATATGCTGTTTTATAAAGTTTTACCGCACAATGTGATAAGACAATACTACAATTAAATAAAATATCTTTAGTCATATACGAAACGTACATTTTCGAAACTTTTCTGTCAATGCAATTATAAAGGAGAAATTAAATAAAAGGAATAAACAAGAACACATCAATGAATGATTAACTTTTAATTTTAGTTATAAAGTCGATTAAAGTAATGACGCCTTCTTAATATTTTCAAAGCTGCAACAAACATTACACATTTTTAATAATCGGTACGACAATATAAAGAACCATGCACTTATTACACATATAATATTCATAATTGCCACAGCAATTTATTTTTTAAAACTGCAACAAACAAATTCATTATGCCATCGCTTTATTCTTTTTATTTATTTACACAACTCTTATTGAATAGATCTATCACAATTAACTACAAACTGTTTATTTTACGGCATAGTATAAAGACAATATATTTTCCTTTTGACTATATATATATTCTCATTTTCGACGTTTTGACTCCCATTTTGTTCTTGTTTCTTAACTCGACGTTTTGACCGTCACCCTCTTATAATTATGGAGTACGAAGTAGACGAGATTATCGCATATAATTTTGAACCAGAGTATTCAGACATCGAACTTTTGGAAATGGAAAGGAATAATGTGTATCAAGAAGTGGAGATCGCACAAGTCCCGACTTCTAAGGAGGAGTTTTGTTCATGCTATAATTGCATCGTAATGCCGTTACCAGACGAAAATGTATGTTGCAAGGAGAGCAATTTAACCATCGGGAGTATTGATGATCATCTTTGCATAACAGAGATGCCTAACATTCAGCCTGTTGTCTTGAACAGATACGTTCTAGAGGTTGCCTTCATTCAGATTATGGCCTTTAGGAGAAGCAATGCACGAGCACCAGATCAACTGTCGAACACGTAGGTGTAAACTTTATATGTGTGGCCGATACATTATTATATCATTCCTTTTTTCAGTCCATATCTGTGTGTGAATCATATAATGTTGTATAAATTTATAACTACTGCATGCATAATATAAACGTATTATAGATATGCTTGTAGTAGTAATAATATTACCCCGTGAATGCTATTATCATAATATTTCGAAAGGTTTTTTTATGATAATCATAATGTACAATTTATTGAACTTTAATCAAAGGACTTAAAATAATGAAACAAAGAGCATTGAACATAATAATAATATATTATTCTTTTATAAAGCATATTATTTACGAAAACAAACATACAAATTAATGCATTTATATTTGAAGTCAATAATTATGGTTCTCCTTTTTTGAGATTTCAGATATACATGGTGCATTTGACCAGGTTTATGTGACAATAAAAAGAGGACAAAATGTGAAAAAATTACCAAAATAATGTTCTAGTCCGAGATTGACCCTAAGACAGTAAGAGATCCCAGTCAGCTAACCCTTTTCCACATACAAAACATTTGCAGTATACAAGTATGAAAACAAAGCCGCATAAATATTGAAAACCTCTTAAACCCTTTCCCTAATATGATTTTGTCCAAACATAGAAAATGTCTAAAATGATATGGATAACCTATGACTAAAAGTGGAAAACATGGTGGCAAAAGGAGAAATTTCATGTTTTGTTCAATTTCTTCTTTTGTCACTACGTTTTCAAAAAGCTGTCTGCTACAGAGGTGTCAGAAATATTCTTTATGAGGGAAAGGGTTAAATGAAGGTGTCTTTTTTTAATAGGGTTGAACATATTGTGGCAAATACCACAAGTTCTGCATGAAAAAGTATGACAATCGATTTAACAGTGAACAAATATATCCAAGCATTGCAAATGTATACTAGTTTTCTCTGTATTTCAGGCAATACAGACTGAGTGCATACAGACAGTTTGTCGGATTGATGTTGAGGGGCGAACGACTAGGAAAGGGAAACAGAGTAGTCATACCAGCATGTGTCGTATCCATGATCCGGGAAGCTTTCCCATCACCCACATACTCTGGATTTAAAACCAGTTTGAACAGTGTGCATGAACTGTTTTAGGAAACACTTTGAATTCTTTTCAGAGACTGATACAATGTATTCAATATTATTATACTTCATGTGGCTTTGTAATGTTAAATTCTTATATACCCATCATGGGCAATTTCTTACGGTCTTATGCTAGCAGTACGTTTTTGACCGGTTAACATTATACTGTTACATGGCATGCACGTGTATGACATCTTTTCAACCAATAACGTCACGATTCAGACAATTATTTTTATTCAACTCTTGCCATGCAGTTAGTAAATAAAGTTGATAAAAATCAATTCTTGTTCAACTGAACCTATCTAGTTATTTATTATATTATATCTATATTTCCTCCGATCATCGAAGATAGTACAAAGTACAAAGAAACAAAACAAAGGTTAACAGAGAAGGTTGACATAAACATTGAACAAAAAGTGACAAACATTGATTATTAAACAGATTTACACGGACATTATTCATTTCGTAACATTGATTGAAATGTTTGACAAAAATCAATGCGGCATTTGTCTTTCACCAATTGGCCAAGTCTATGAGGAAAAGCAGCCAGTTGCTTGGAAAGATTGTTGTGTGGAGTACTTGTGTGAGAAAACCAGGAATCACATGAGTAGGTGAACTGGCCGCCATGATATGGCTGAGAAATTGTTAAAAACGGCGTTAAACCCCAATCAATCCCAAATACAGATGCTTTCTGATGCCTCTGCAGCAGACTGCTTTTTGAAAACATGGTGACAAAATATGAAATTGCTCAAACATGGCAATTTCTCCTTTTGCAATCATGTTATCTATTATTAGTCATAGGTTTTCCATGCAATTATTGAGAATTTCTGCAGCAGACACTTTTTGCCAAAACGTTTTCAACTCTTTACATATATTATATCCTTCAACCCTTTCCCTAATATAGACAATTTCTGATGCCTCTGCAGCAGATGGCTTTATGAAAACATAGTGACAAAAGAATAAATTGAACAAAACATGCAATTACTCCTTTTGCCACAATATTTTCCACTTTTAGTCATAGGTTATACATTTAATTATAAAGATTTTCCATTGTTTTACAAAATATTACACAATCTGTTCAAAGTCGTCTGCTGCAGAATTGTTGTATGAGGAAAAAGGTTATTACAGGTTTACCCAAAATTTGCTTAGATGTTTCCAAAGTGGTCTCCTTGAATTAAAATGGGGATATGCATGAATGATTTTGATATTTATATGTCTGTAAAAAAGAATGAAAATCAGGAGAAAGTAAAATATAACATTTATTGTTATTATCAACTGATTTATTTTTAATTTTAATTTTTAATAAATTTTCTTGCTTATAAATGGCATTTCTTTTAATTACCAAAAAAACTACAAAAATTTATGACCCATGCTGTGCAGAGGGTGGTGTGCTTGGACTGACCCTTGCATAACAAAAGAATACTATCATTGATTGACAGTACTTTATGGTTGGTCCCCTGCTGTGTGACCATCTGGCTGTGATGTACAGGCACACTAGTGTGTTTTATGACACTTTGATGTAATCTTATCAGCTTGTAAGTTACTTGATGATGATGATTTTGATTTGACATTTTTTATAATTTTGAAGAAAACAAATGATTTATAAATAATAGTGATTCTCTATTCCAGTAAGTGTTTCTTAACTGAAACTGTCCATATAATGGAATAATATTTATTGATAAAAATATCCTTTATTGAGAGTTTCTGTATTTTGGATTTTATAATTTCAAAGTCATATGCTGTAGATTATAAAGAATTATATTTTAATTTATGCTAATCACAGTGCCCTCTAAACATAAACCTGAAATAAATAACTGTTATATTAACAATTAGCAATTACTTTTATTGCTAATAGCCCAAATTTAACAGGCCGTCCGTTGATAATGCAGTTACTATTGTAATCAGTAACAACTCTATCGACCGTGCGTGGGCCCCATCGTTTGTCTAAATATCTAAACAACTAGTCAACAACAAAAAAATCATCACTATCGTGATATCTGCTTAGTAAATCTGCCTCATAATTCGAGCTTCTAGGCATCCATCAATAATCTACATATATCATTGGCGCTCCTAGCTATTACCTGCCTGGCACTGAGGCATTGTTCATTCGCTTGTACAAATTCCAGTAACAAAACTGTATGGTTTTCGTAACACTACCCCACCCACAATATCCTTCACGAAGGGGTCATGATTTAGTCGATTTAGTACACTACAGAAACAAATATATGCACCAAGAACTCTTATTTGAGCAAGTAATTTTACGTTAAAGTATTTCACAAACTATTGTAAATTCTTTTTATAGTTACGATGTTTAATTTTTAATTTCGACCACCGGCTATGTGTATACTTTACTGTGTGATAAATGAACCGATGAGGGGTTATGACGTCACGATTCTTATCAGAATGTCTCGCGATCGACTGATAAGCAAACAATGGCCGCGCCCATTACCGGAACCGAAAAGCACTTTTAGTCGTGTTAAAATTGCAATTTCTTGATTATAAGGTGTTTGTTAATGAAATGCATCTAAAATAAATTTAGTTGATATCGATATCTTTCATATCAAAGCGGGTTGTTTTCAGCCGAGCGTTGTCCTTTAATATGTGAAATTTAGATGAAACATTGTAACAACAGGCAATATTGCTCATGATGAACAATTTCTCCTTTTGCCACAAAGTTTTCAATGGTTGTCTGCAGCATATTCCTTAAAATGCGACTGTTTGTGGACGGTTAAATGTATGTGACGATATGCTAGTGGATTGGCACCATGAAAGTATGCGCATTAACCCTTTCCCACCTGCAGACACATTTCGACGCAATAGCAGCAGACGACTTTAGAAAACAATGTGGCCAGAGTTGAAATTGCTCATGATGAGCAAGAACAACTTGTGCCACAATGTTTTCAGCTTTATTTAACAATTAAACTCTCATTTATGTAGATTTTTCAGGTTTTTGTCACTATGTTTTTAAAGTCGTCTGCTGAAGATTTGTTGTATGTGGGAAAGTGTTTATACAAGATTTTTCACTAAACACTTGACTCTTGACCGTTAACAGACTAAAATAAAACGCAATTAAACAACAAATTATAATTGATTTTTCAGTCAAATTGCCGATTTTGTATGTAATTCAATAGGAGCATAGGGTCACTCTATGTTTGTATGAATTCCCCCACCTAAATTTTGTCATTTTTTATTTATTTTTGTATATTTGAAATACTAAGATGTTTTTCTTTCTAAATCTGATTGCGAACTTGAAATATGTTAACAAATAAGAAAGTTATTCCCTAATTTGCTAAACGTCCCTTCTTATTTCCATATAGCCGATTATCGACTTTTTGTTATCGGTAGAAGACAGATTGTTGCATATGGTTTTCACCCATACAGTTTCCCCCTATTCTGTATACAGACTGTCAGTATTACCTTTCAGTCTGTCCAGATGATGCATCTTCCCGTTAGATGTTTTTACAGTTGACTCTTAGCCCTTTCCCACATACAACGTGTCTATAGCAGTTTAATTTGAAACTATCATGTGGAAAATCAGTTTGAAGCATTGTGGCAGAAGTCGAATACTACATATGCGTCAAAATAAGCCTATATCTGGGAAAGGACTAAAACGCACAGCGAGTAAACGGTTAAAATAATAACACGTTCCGTTCTGAATGATCTAAGTATTTACATATGGATTTTTTTAAGATCACAATATGTACAAACCGATCCAGTTGTTATGTCCCCAATAAATGGCATAAACATCTGATCCATGGACCCATGCGCTGTCAGGATATTTGGAATAAAAATATGATGTAAACTTAAAAAGCGTGAGCAAGGGGGAAATTGGTCGTTTTTCCGTTATGAATACACAATTCGTGTGCTACTCGACATTCTGTATCAGAAAAATACTAAATTTAAAGTTGTGTTTCAAAATATCTCCGTTTTACTGACGTTATAATCACTTAACCAAATAACTTATGAAATCAGGAAGTGATTACATAATACAATCCACTGAGTAGTTTTATCCTTTGTGTTTTATGCCGATTTAAACAGCATTTCAGTTGTACCACAGCGAAAATATTTAAAGACAACTTTTAAACAGTTATAAAACTTGGACTAAACTATCAATAATCTGGAGTTCAACACGTTTAATGCCTTTACAAGAAAACTGTATGCAAAGTGAATTTTACCCTTTCCCCTCGAGTAGACGCTTTCTGACGCCTCTGAAGTAGACAACATTTGAAATCCTAGTGGAAAATTGAGAAATTGCTCGTAATTATCAATATCTCCATTTGTCACAATGATTTTAACTCTATTCAATAATCATAGTTAGTTATCATTCAAAGAGATAATTTCGAAGTCGTCTCCTGCAGATTTTCTATATTTTTGACTTGATAATTTCAAAGTGGTCTGCTGCAGATTAATTGTATGTTGAAAACGTTAAAGTGTTTGTTTGTAAGTATCACCTGTATCGAAATGACTAGTTTATGACAAATGAGATGACTTTGTCATGAGCACATTTTTAATTCCCGATTCCTATCCTTTATGCCAGGCATTAGACAGGCATTCGATACCATTATTTAACGAGCTGGCGGTTAACCAATCGACATTATGGGAACGGACCCCACTGTCGCCACTGGGATTCGAACCTTTGACATCTCGCCCCCGGAGCGGATATCTTGACCACATTGGTACCGGGACCGGTATGTTTACTCGGAGCACGGTTCAGTAACCAAATAAAGAGGTGAGACCCTACTAAATCATATGAGCCGTTCCAGAAGAAAACCGACATTTTTGACTCAGCGTTAAGTATAGACCCGGATCAGCCTTAGCATGCCGTGCAGTCTAACCCCGACAGACACATATCGCCTCCTGTGGATTTTCTGTTTCAGGACTCAATACTCTATACCTTTAAACCCCTGAGACGTAATATGTCGGCCCAGATTAGCCTGCGCGGACTGCACAGGCTGATCTGGATCGATACATTACGCAGAGTCCTTAATGACGGTTTTCTCTTGGAACGGCTCATATACCATACATTATTCTCATCACGAACCTCGTCACACGAAAACCGACATTATGACCTCCAAAGCCTCACGAAGACCAAGATCAATCTGCGCATCCGGGCATTCTAATCGGGATGATTTGAGCGCGTCCTTTCGAAAATGGACACGTTGACCTCGTGAAGTTTAATCAAAAGTTAACACCTTTCGAATGTTACAAACAGAAGTTAATGTCAACTTATTTAGGATCTCGTTACGAGCAGTTTCACCTGAATCTGCAATGTTTGTAAAAGTCTTTAATTGCCTTTGACAGCGTAAGTGTTAACCCTTTACTTCATATAGACGCTTTCTGACGCCTCTGCAGCACGGCTTTTTGAAAACATAGTGACAAAAAGAAGAAATTGCACAAAACTGCAATTTCTCTTTTTTGCCACAATGTTTTCCACTTTTTGTCATAGGCTATCCATTCAATTATAGAGATTTTCTATGTTTTGACAAAATACGTTCAAAGTCGTCTGCTGCAGAATTGCCGTATGAGGGAAAGGGTTAAATGTATGAACAACTCATTTTATTCTATTTTTCTCACTTTCCTAGTCATTACTGTTTGCAGTAGTAACTAGAGACCTTTTTCGCCTGACGTGGCGACTATATATCATAGCAAGTCAAGGCTGTGAAAATCCTTCATGTATGTAGTTATGAATGTTGACGGGATATCGATCATATTATATGCCAGCGGTTAATTTATCGGACCTTTACGCATGCCTGAGATTCGTTACATTACAGTCATCGACGGTCCTACTAAATACTGCAAGGACTACAAGGACTACAAGGACTACAAGGACTACAAGGACTACACAAGGACTACAAGGACTACAAGGACGGCTGTAGTATGACAAGAACAGATTACCCTGTAGAGTGTAGGTACAGATCACCCTGTATGGTGTAGGTGGAGATCACCCTGTAGAGTGTAGGTACAGACCACCCTGTAGAGTGTAGATGCAGAAAATAAAATACAAGGACTACAAGGACATGCAAGGACGGCTGTAGTATGACAAGGACAGATTACCCTGTAGAGTGTAGGTACAGATCACCCCGTATGTTGTAGGTGGAGATCACCCTGTATGGTGTGGGTGCAGATCACCCTGTAAAGTGTAGGTACAGACCACCCTGTAGAGTGTAGATGCATGTCCTTGTTGTCCTTGTATTTTATTTTCTGCATCTACACTCTACACTCTACAGGGTGGTCTATACCTACACTCTACAGGGTGATCTGCACCCACACCATACAGGGTGATCTCCACTTACACCATACAGGGTGATCTGTACCTACACTCTACAGGGTAATCTGTCCTTGTCATACTACAGCCGTCCTTCCATGTCCTTGTAGTCCTTGTATTTTATTTTCTGCATCTACACTCTACAGGGTGGTCTGTACCTACACGTTACAGGGCGGTGTGATCTGCACTCACACCATACAGGGTGATCTCTACCTACACCATACAGGGTGATATGTACCTACACTATACAGGGTAATCTGTCCTTGTCATACCACAGCCGTCCTTGTAGTCCTTGTAGTCCTTGTGTAGTCCTTGTAGTCCTTGTAGTCCTTGTAGTCCTTGCAGTATTTAGTAGGACCCGTCATCGAGTATCTGTCATACTGGGAAATACCTCAAATGTAGAACTACTGAGAGAAAATGAGAGCATTTACATGATATTCTTATTACTCATAATAGATGAGTTTAAAACTGATTTCTTAGTTTACAGTTCTATTCCATAGGGAATAAAATATGTACGACAATAAAAACACTCTTTTATTCAATATTTCAGCATAACCCCTTCTTCAGGATATGACAAAGATCTCAAATAATCTTGCGTCCATCTTGAAAATAATCTTTCACTCATGTCAGTCTACATGTAAATAAAAGAGTGTTTTTTTATCTTATAAAACTTATTTATTTTATATCGATTGTAGTGTAAGTTCTTAGATGTTATACTATTGACTCGCAATGTCTGCTTCCTGGATACCCAACCAGTACTCGGCGCCGATTGTGTAGGGAGGTCCCCAATCTCACTAACGGTTGGTTCAGAAGAGGTGGACGCTTAACCTCTGAGCCAACGTGCAACATATACAGTAGATTCGCGCTTCCTCAAACATGGGACAACTCGAATATATCGTATAACTCGAACCATTTCCCGGAGAGCAATCAGAACTGCTGCTGTGCAGTTTCCTTCATTTGAGCCGAGCCCCGGAAGCTCAGTCGGTAGCGACGCGAACTTTCAAACCCAGGGGTTGTGAGTTCGAACCCAAGCTCGGCCAACATTCTAACTGACGTTTGACCAAAGTCACTGTGACAAGTGTCATTCATCTTCAACCAATGGACTTACAGTCTATGTGTTAAAGCAGCCATTCTTTACTTTATCACTTGCACGCTTTTTATTATAAACACACCGTCGTCAAAAAGCATCATGACGCTGACAATACATAAATGAAATGTAGAGATAAGTCTAACTCGCCGATGAGTTATTTATAAGAACATTTCGAATTCGAGTTATCGCGAGTCGAGATAATGGAGTTCGATGGGAAAATTACCAACACATTCAGCACAATACCTTATAATGAAAGAAAATGTCAATTATGTAAAACTATCGAAGATGAAATGCACTTTTTGTTAGAATGTCCAATGTTTTCTGATATAGAATGTTATATATAAAAAAATAGTATTGGACACATCCAAGTATGATTAAATTTATTGAATTACTTAAATCTGAAAATGAAAATATAGTTAAAAACTTGACCATATTTTTTACAAGGGTTTTAAAATAAGGAATAAAAACAATTATGTTTCTGTTTCAGTGGCAGCCTTAACCCTTGCACTCATATAGACGCTTTCTGACGCCTCTGCAGCAGACGGCTTTTTGAAAACGTGCAATTTCTCCTTTTGCCACAATGTTTTCCACTTTTTGTCATAGGTTATCCATTCAACAATGGAGATTTTCTATGTTTTGACAAAATACGTTTAAAACTGTCTGCTGCAGAATTGTCGTATGAGGGAAAGGGTTAAGATGAAAATTAATGTGGAAGTTGCGAAAATGCCCACATTGAGCAACTTCGCCATCTTCTTCAATGATTTTTTATTTAATTTCTATTTTTTTTCTTCTATACATATGGTATTATTTCTAGTAATTTGTTATAACTACACTAGATTTTGTAAAAGACGTTTGTCATTCAAACGGGGGGAAATAAATGTATTTTCTAGAATATTTCCAAACTTCTATTTGTGTTAGTCTGCTGCTTGACTGTGTTAAAACAAAAGTGTTATAAGTATGGTGTATGTTGGGCAAACTGCCCTTTTTTCCTGAATAAAATCTATTTATCTATCTATATTTCCTGGTGCTGATATAAGATGCATCTTATTTCTTATCTATTATCACTGATTGTTGAGCCATCATTATGTCAGTGTTTAACGCTGTTATCAACATTTTCATATCCACGGAGACCTATATTTACACAAAATTACCAGTGCATTAGTCGTAATGATATCACCTACAATCCTTAGCGCAGAGCAGTGATTGATTGATTGATTAATTGGGGTTTAACGCCGTTTTCAACAATTTCTCAGTTATATGTCGGCGGCCAGTTCACCTACTCGCGCATTTCCTGGTTTTCTCACACCAGTACTCCACACAACAATCTTCCCAAGCAACTGGCTGCTTTTCCACATAGACTTAGCCCATTGGTGGAAGACGAATGACGCATGTCGCATTGACTGTTGTCAATCGTCGGAAAGAAAGTTGGCCGAG
Organism: Serripes groenlandicus; assembly: GCA_031761405.1. Taxonomy (NCBI): domain Eukaryota; kingdom Metazoa; phylum Mollusca; class Bivalvia; order Cardiida; family Cardiidae; genus Serripes; species Serripes groenlandicus. The sequence continues at coordinate 37,394,831 of JASEVX010000005.1, forward strand.
CCGGGATTCGAACTCACAACCCCTGGATTGACAGCCCGCGTCGCTACCGACTGAGCTACCGGGAGAAGTGAAGACACTACTTATATCTCTAAATTGTTTGTTCTATGTATGACCCGACGTAGAATCGAACCCTTGTCCCTCGCACTCGAGGCGTGCGCTTATGTTTTGCGTGTTATTTTATAATCGTTTACTTTGTGTGAGAACTGCATGCTTTAACACAAAGCCGGGTAAAAAGTCACATCTAGTATAATTTTGCAATAGAATATAAAACCCTATTGTAAAGGGAACCATTGCTCGAGATGAGCAATACCGCTTATTGATACCACGTTTTTAATAGTCGTCTATTACAGAGACATAGAAATACGTCTGCTTCAGTCAACGTGTTAAGGAATGTGTCTAACAAATTGTATACATGGCAATATAAGATAGAGTCGACGGAGCAGAATTTCCAATTTAGAACTATTTCTGTCGGAGGAAATTGGTAAAATTCAACTGAGCGAAAGACGATTCCCAAATTCTATGAAGAAATGTGTCCTGAAACAACTTGTATATTTGTGAAGTGGAGTTTATCGCCGTTTGAACAGTATTCAAAAGATATCTCGGCAGCCAATTTGTCCCAATTGTGCGTTTCTTGGCTCTCTCGTACGCAAAAACAACTACACACTACAATCTTCCTGGTCTTCCTGGTCAACTAGTCAACTGGCGTAACTATTCAACCGATTGGCGGAAGATGAATGACGCAATTAATTGCGGCATCAATGATCAAACAGAATGTTGTCTAAGCCGGGATTTGAATTCGTGACCCCTGGGTGGACATCCCTCGCCAACGGAAGCCATTGCGATTCACTTTTGTATTTCAATCCGAACGTGATTATTCCTTTCCCACATATAGACGCTTCCTGACGCCTCTGTAGCAACCGACTTTTGAAAAGCTTGTGCCAAAAGGAGAAATAACTTGTCATTCTCCATTATTGCATTGGTGTGTCTTAAAAGTCATCCGCTACATTTCTTCCCTTTTCGCACAATGTTTTCTCAAGTCGTCTGATGTGGTTGCGTCATAGCGATACTACCACTTTAAATGTTGATTTATTTTTAAGTTTTTCCCACCACCAGACGAAGTTTTACACATTTGCATCAGATCATTTTACATTATTCCTAGAAAAGATGAAAATGCTCATAATGTATAATTTCTTTTTTTCCCATCATGTTCTCTACTATATTCTAAAATTAAACGATCACTTTGAAAGAATTGACATATTTCCCACCCGCCCCTGCCCTGAAATGTGCAAAGGCATCTGCGACAGATTATTTCTATGTGATAAGTGCCAAATTTATATTAGAGCAAATCAGACGACATTAGTATCGTAGACTTATGAACAGCATAAGAGTCTCATTCTCTCTTCTTCTCTGTTTCATCAGAAATGATCTGACTGAGCCATTACATATATCTCCAATGCACCATGAAGTCAAGTCAATTAGGGGTCAGTGTGACTATTTTGACACATCATGCAACCAATTAAATCCTGGTCATTATCTGATAGCAACTGAAGAGGTTTGTTACCTCATTTCAAATCATGTTTGACACATTTTGTATTCTAATTTCATTTTTAACAAATAAAATCGGTAAAGATTTATATTTAATGAGTGTAATTGAAAATCCTCACAGTCACATTCAAAATCCCTTCGGACAAAAAGTGTCCTTGTAGTCAAAATCCCATCGATAATTTTAAAATGGTAGTCAAAATTCCCTTACACAGTTACTGTTTAATCTCACTTTGATCATTTTGGGTTTTTTATTAGCTTAGTTTTTTGCTTAGCTCACCTGAGCAGTAAGTGCTCACTTATTGTCCAGCTATGTCGTCTGTCGTCTGTCTGTCTGTCTGTCTGTCTCTTCTCTCATATTTGCCTACTAAACCAATGTACCAATTTCAAAATACAAGAACAGTTACTGCAGAAAATGGAAATTCATCATATTTAGCAACAGGTTACATTTCACATTTAAATGAATGCAGTGGTTAGATGTAGGCCTAATGATTGGTGTATATATTGACCAATCAAAATCCATTTTAGATAGATAAGATTAAAACTAATTATTTAACCATCTTTATACAATTGGCATAGTTTAACACTGTGTATAAGATAAGAAAAGAAATTGTTTATTAACGTGACATGTGTGAAACAAATTTTGGTTAACAATATTATATAAAAAACAAAAAATAACCACACCCGGCCCTTTGGACCTTTAAGTTACCGTTATTATTTTACATTAATACGGGTAAACAAATCGACGGCGAAGCCGGCGATGTTTCCCGTCAATAGGTAATGTGTATGAACTTTGCACAAATTTGCTATACAGTCTTTCCTAAAATTGTGTCCCGAGCGAGTTTTTCGATGCAGTGATGTAGTCACCATACTCGTACGTTTTCATTGGATGAAAAGAAAATATCGAAACAAAAAAAAACGTCTAGAGGAAATAATTAAATATGATAATACGTACACGATAAAGGAACGAGCACAAGTTATTCTATGTGTGATAATTTGCGTGTAATAACACTCGTCGTCTTTTTCTAAAACGAGTTCAAATAACAACTCGTAAGGGTTTTTTGACTTTCCGGAAGTTATAAATCCAAATTCCTGTAATATGACGTCATAATATGACGTCATTCTATTAGAGGTGCAGTGGAAGACAGTGGTGCAGAGGTAGAGCGTCGGCCTCTTGTATCAAAGGTCCCTGGTTCGAGTCCCGTGATGAGCGGGTCCTGACTTTGGGAATTTTTTCACACAAACGGCACGAGTGCTGGTTAAGTCTCCAGGAAGCAGACATCGAGCGTGATTAATATAAGCTGAAAGCTTGTTTCACAATCGATGTAATATAAATAAGTTTAAACTAAATAAACCAAAAGGAAAACGACAGAAATTATAGGAAACGTTAGTTTGACTTGTCACAAAATGAGTTCCGTAAATTATGGAATCGTTTTATTTGAAGTACTTTATGAAGGGCAAGTTGATTATTTGTTGTACCTGCCATCATAATTTCATGGATGTAAAATCTTGGCTATATTTTAAAGTTAAATATAAGCTTAACCTGATGATGATTTTTATTTTCTTTGCTGAGGTCGGTAGGACTCGTAATTGACGTAAATAACTGATCGTGCTGCAAGCAAGGGGCTAACTGCAGTTCGCGGGGAATTATTCACCGATCACAACATATAATAAATGTTTACCCGAAATAGATAGCACCTATAATCATATTACGAAAAAAACAACATAAATGGGTTTTTTCGCTCATAGGTAACAGGTGTGAGATTTTTTTTTTTTCAATAACCAATGAAGCTTTCTGAAATGAAACTGGAAAAAAATCCATGGGGGCCGCCATTTTGGATATGTAAAAAATGCAGACGTAAAACACAGATTTAAAATTATTGTCGTCTATTTAATCTTTTTTAAAAAAAAATCTAAATCGACATTTAAGGTCATAAAAGTGCTGTGTTAACTTTTGTACAAAAAAGTTAAAAAATAAATGGAACTTTGAAATAAACGACCGCAATTCGCCGTCAGAACATAACTTTTGACTGTACCGTAGCCAAATATCGATGTGACGTCATTTCCGTAAACACTTCATTTGGCGTAACATCAAATGGAGCGACGTCGTTTCCCTCAAAAAAAGTGTTATCAACATTAAATACCTCAAATTCCTATGCATGAGCTATAGATTCACTCATAAAAAGTATAAGCATTTATCAACTATTGTTGAAAAAGGATAACTTTCACATATTGAGCAATTGTACCTTTGGCGACAATCTTTTCCTAAGTCGACTGCTGCAAAGGAGTCAGAAACCGTCTCTATTAGGGAAAGGGTTAAGCAGAAATGTGACCCCATACATAATTTGTTACAGTCATATTGACTGGTTGAAAAAGGTAGTTGCCAGATGGCATCAGAAAGGGGCTGTTACACATTTGCTTCTTTACAATAATATAGGTAATTGTTTAAGGACCTTAAACATCTTGGCCCGCATGTTTAAACATCGTTCATTGTCTTTCATTTATCAGCATGATTACAATATACATTGTGAATCTTTAGTGATTTCTGAACTGGAAATATTTTAATTAAGGGTCGCTGCTCATTTTTTTGTCAATCTTTTTATTTTGTTTATACAAGAAAAGGGTCAAACTTTGATAAATTAGGTATTTGTATTGTATAGGCAGGCAATATGTGTGCTTCGCACAGTTTTGGTTTGGTTTGTTTAAAGGTCATTGTTTCAACAATGTTTGTCTATAGTATCTATGCCATATATTTTCAACTTACATATGCCCCTATACCATCAGCACTTTCAGCGCTTTGATTATCAGAAGGACTGACGACTTACTAGGCGGTCACTGTAGCAGGTCTGCGAAGCATTGAGAGTGAAACAAATTTACCAGGAAGAGCATTTCTTTCCTTTTGTCTACCTTTTGCCTTCCGGGAAACTTTTTAAGCCCTTTCGGCTTATATTTCCCCTCAATTTCATTTCTCAGTTCTCCGGCCCGGTTTGTGCATTAGTAGAACTGGCCGAGGTCAAATCTTCTGTCATGCCACAATTTATCCAATTTTGTTTTAAATTGAATCACTGATGTTGAGTTAACCACTTCTGTCGGTAAATTGTTCCACACCTGTATGGTTCGGTAAGCGAAAGAGTTTAATCGTAGCGATTTATTTGCTCTAGGTTTAATAAGTTAAACTGTTTTAGGTTATGACCCCTAAGATGATTGTTGTCCGAGGGGTATCACTAAACAGAGTCTGGTAGAGTCCGGTAGAGTCTGGTCGAGTCTGGTCGTCAAATATCCCACTATATCACTGTTTTGTTGTGTTTTTGTATTGAAATGAATTAAATAAAGTGCTATTGTATCATATGAATAAAAAAATAAAAGGTATTTGCCTATTTAAGTTCATGTTCGAGTGAATATAGAAATATTATATGCGTGAACACTGACACTGGTAGAGTGGTCATTATTAAGCAATAAATACAAAGTTTTAGACGATTTTTAAGTTATAACAAGTTTAATTTGATTTATATGTGTCATATTATATATTTAATTCTTATATTATTTCAGCTGATAATCGGGAAAATAGTGGTAGATTGAGGATTATTAACGATAACATTGTGTTTCGTAAATCAAAATGGCTGACGTAAAATTTCTGTTTATAATGCGGCCCTATTGTACATCCTGTACGAGTAATACACTAAATTCTCTCTCTATTATGGGCCAACTAATTGATTAGGTGTGATCAACAGATTAGTGTTATAATTACCAAGATTTTTTTAAATGTATGAAAACTACTAGATTGGAATAATTTTATGTTTTATATGTCATAAACATTAATTAAACCAAATGCTTAGAGAGCTATATACTTACTTAAAAGTAATTCATATGAAATTGCAGGATAAATTGAGAGACATCGACCAGAGTAAATTAATATTTTGTTCCTACGAAGAGTTTTCGACTTGTAAAGCCATTGACATATGTTTCCCACAAGCCACAAGTTCTTTGCGCGAAACATTTGAAGGATAATGCGGTAAATTTACTCAGTAAGGGTCTTCCTCAACCTGAGGTTAAAAGCATTATTTGTAAACTTTTCGGTCCTAATGGTAGCATTATTTGTAAACTCTTCGGTCCTAATGGTATTTTAAGTGCTGAAACTGCAACCTCATTCACAGAAATGGACCAAGAAATATCCAATACACATCCAAATTTGACATATTTACAACGGATACTTACCAATTTGGAGAAGCACATGTTTCTCCACAAACTGAAACATTCCTGGATACCACAACAATGGTTTAATAATGCAAATGAGTCGTACAACCATGTTATCAAAAGGACGACAAACTGGGTAGTCTAGAAATTGCCCGACATGATAGAAAAGTTACAAGAACTTGAACAGTGTCAAACTCTTGATGTGAGAGGCGCGATGCACGACTCATGTAAATATTGTTTGGCGACACAGGCGTCGGTGCTAAACGTTTCTCATGCTACATGGACATAGATAAGTCCTGACCAGAGATCAAGGCGATTTATGAAATTATTGAACTTTAAGTCGCATCACATTTCAAAAATCACATCAACAGATAAGCAACTAACATTACCTTCCATTACGAGAATTGAACGAAAACTCGGCACGCGCAAACGCCTGTAAAATTGCAAAACATACACAATTGAAAATAAAAAACACAGATTATATTGAAACGCATTCATGTTAAAAGGACTGCATATTTTAGTTGCAAACCAACAACAATATATATCTTGAGGATACAAAATAAACTGGCATACATCTGTTAGAGATTCGGGTTGAGACACATGTGTTAAGGGAGAATTCCTTGTTTGTCCTTGGCGAGTCACTCGGTTTAATAGCGAGCTGGCAAGGGAAGGGCTCTATATTGACTTATGAGTTTCGCGGGTAATGTTGGCCCCGGGTTCACATGTTAACAATGTCTGCATGCTAAACAAGCGCTGCGAGCACCCTAAGCAAGCACGCTCAACAGTGGTGTAGACACGGCCGGTAGCTGGGTGCTGCTGCTCGGCCATGCTTTTAATCTGTATCAAATGAATGTACATAGAACCAAAATCATAGAATAAAAAAATGCGCACGGGCTCTATTTTGGTAACCTAAATTGGAAAACATAGAATAAAATTCCCAAAATGATATAATATAGATCCAAACATTAAATTTTGGGCCATGAGAGACTTCCTCCACGTGGTGTGGCCTGAATACAATATTTCGTAAAATGCATTTTATGAACTATATCAGGATATATATTTATTTTTCAAGTTAAAATATTTTTGCATATATTTAAAAAAAAAAAATGCAAATATGGTTTAGTTTGATTCAATTTTTTGCGGAATGTAGTAACTACACACTCTCTTTAATTTCATATAAATTACTTTTAAGTAAGTATATAGCTCTCTAAGTATTTGGTTTAATTAACGTTAATGACATATAAGACATACAATTATTCCAATGTAATAGTAGTTATCATACATTTAAAATCTTGGTATTGTTATAATATAATTATAACTATAATCTGTTGATCACACCTAATCAATTAGTTGACGCATAATAGAGAGAGAATTTAGTGTATTACTCGTTCAGGATGTGCGATATTGCCGCATTATAAACAGAAATTTCACGTCAGCCATTTTGATTTACGAAACACATTGTTATCGTTAAAAATCCTCAATCTTCTACTATTTTCCCGATTATCAGCTGAAATAATATAAGAATTAAATAGATAATATGACACATATAAATCAAATTAAACTTTTTATAACTTAAAAATCGTATAAAACTTTGTATTTATTGCTTAATAATGACCAGACTCTACCAGTGTCAGTGTTCACGCATATAATATTTCTATATTCACTCGAAAATGAACTGAAATAGGCAAATACATTTTTATTTTTATTTATATGATACAATTACACGTGATTTCATTCATTTCAATACAAAAACACAACACAAAAGTGATATAATGGGATATTTGACGACCAGACTCTACCGGACACTACCAGACTCTACCAGACTATGTTTAGTGACACCGTGTCCGAGTATGTAAAAAATACTCTTAGGTCGGACAGTTGTCCCATAGCCAGGAACATCCGTCAATGAATGCAAAACATTCAGATTTACAATACAGCTAGATTGTATATCTTTACCTACAAGAACGCCAAAATGAAATTGTCTGTATAATATATGTTACGAAAACGAGAGAGATAAAAATTCTTACCTAAAACAAAGTATCTCGTAGCCGATCGGTTCTGGTTATCAGCCTTTACTGTAAACAAAAAAGTTGTCGTCGTTATCTCGGGAACCAGCTTGATTTGGACGGATGTGACGTCGGCCGGATATGAATAAATGTCGGTCATGGTTCCCCGCTTTCTTCTATGTAATTTCATTTGGCTTTCATGAGCGGGGCCGTAGTAACTTTGCACCCAATTTGTTTCCATACTGAATATAGGAAATTTCCTCTAATTAAGGTTAAACCTCATAACGAGCTTCGCTCGTTAATAGCACCGGTATTTCACGTTGCATGCTGTATACGTTCTGCTTTAATAGCACCGGTATTTCACGTTGTATGCTGTAAACGTTCTGCTTTAATAACACCGTTATTTCACGGTGTATGCTGTATACGTTCTGTTTTAATAGCACCAATACATCACTTTGAATGATGTATACACTCTGCTTTAACAATACCTGTTTTTCACGTTGAGTGGTGTATACACTCTGCTTTAACAGCACCGGTACATCCCTTTGGATGGTGTATACACTCTGCTTTAACAGCACCGGTCCACACTTTAAATGGTGTACATACTCTGCTTTAACAGCACTGGTACATCACTGTGAGTGGTGTAGACACTCTGTTTCAACACAGCGGTACATCACTTTAAATTGTGTATACACTCTGCTTTAACAGCACCGCCGCATCACTTTGACTGGTGTATACAATATGATTGTACAGCACCGGTACATCACTTTGAATGATGTATACACTTTTGAATTGGGTTTACAGTCTGCTTTAACAGCACCGGTTTTTCACTTCGATGGCGTATAAACTCTGCTTTAACAGGACTAGTCTACACTTTGAATTGTGTATACGCTCTCCTTTAACAGCACCGGTACATCACGTTGCATGGTGTATTCATTCTGCTTTAACATCACCGGTACATTACTGTGAATGAGGTTTACACACTGCTTTTTACAGCACCGATATTTTACTTTGAGTGATGAATACACTCTGCTTTAACAGCACCGGTACATAACTGAGAATGGTGTTTATACTCTAAATTAACAGCAGTGTTACATCACTTTGAATGGTGTATATACTCTGCTTTTACAGCACCGATATTTCACTTTGAATAGTATATTCACGCTGCTTTAACAGCACCGGTACATCACTTTGAATGGTGTATTAGCACCGATACATCTCTTTGAATGGTGTATACACGCTGCTTTAACAGCACCGGTACATGACTTTGGATGGTCTATACTTTCTGCTTTAACAGCACCTGTTTTCTACTTTGAATGGTGTATACACTCTGCGTTAACAGCACCGGTATTTCACTTCGGATGCCTGGCTATACTATATTTGACAACTGCAGTCGAAATATATGGAACGCCGCATCTGCATTAGTTGACGTTACACCTTGACATGCAGTCGAAGCAACCTCGTATGTGACGATTTCGTCGTCATTACATGGGACGGTCTTATCATTATATGTGACGACATTTCTAATACATGTGACGGCAGTTCTTATACATGTGAAGGTTTCATCATAATATGTGACGGAATAGTCATTATATGTGATGGAGTTAACATTATGTGTGGGAGTGTTACCTTGATGTGTGACACTTTTGTTTATACCTGTTATGACACCTTTAATACATGCACCGGTTTCGCTATTTTATGTGACAGAAATATATCTTTGTTAGATATTCACAATACGTTTGAGGGATACAAGGTTCTTTGTAATGATTTTGTCATTACGTGTGATCAATTGTTCTTTACATGCGACCAAATATTATTTATGTGAGACCAAATGTTCTTTACGTGTAACCAAATGTTCTTTACCTGTGTCCAAATGTCATTTACGGTAGACCAAATGTTCTTAATGTGTAACCAAATGCTATTTGAATTATCGTTACGTGTGACCAAATGTTCGTCACGTTTTACCATATGTTCGTTACCTGTGACCAAATGTTCTTTACTTGTGAGCAAATGTTCGTTACGTGTGACCATATGTTCTTTATGTGTGACCAAATGTTCGTTACGTGTGACCATATGTTCTTTATGTGTGACCAAATGTTCGTTACGTGTGACCAAATGTTCTTTACGTGTGACCAAATGTTCGTTACGTAAGACCAAATGTTCGTTACGTGTGACCCAATGTTCTTTACGTTTGACCAAATGTTCTTTGCGTGTGACCAAATGTTCGTTACGTTTGACCATATGTTCGTTACGTGTGACCAAATGTTCTTTATGTGTGTCCAAATGTTCGTTACGTGTGACCAAATGTTCTTTATGTGTGACCAAATGTTCTTTATGTGTGACCAAATGTTCGTTACGTGTGACCAAATGTTCGTTATGTGTGACCAAATGTTCGTTACGTGTGACCATATGTTCTTTATGTGTGACCAAATGTTCGTTACGTGTGACCAAATGTTCGTTACGTGTGACCAAATGTTCTTTATGTGTGACCAGATGTTCGTTACGTGTGACCATATGTTCTTTATGTGTGACCAAATGTTCGTTACGTGTGACCAAATGTTCTTTATGTGTGACCAAATGTTTTTTATGTGTGACCAAATGTTTGTTATGTGTGACCAAATGTTCGTTACGTGTGACCAAATGTTCTTTATGTGTGACCAAATGTTCATTACGTGTGACCATATGTTCTTTATGTGTGACCAAATGTTCGTTACGTGTGACCATATGTTCTTTATGTGTGACCAAATGTTCGTTACGTGTGACCATATGTTCTTTATGTGTGACCAAATGTTCGTTACGTGTGACCAAATGTTCGTTACGTGTGACCAAATGTTCGTTACGTGTGACCATATGTTCTTTATGTGTGACCAAATGTTCGTTACGTGTGACCAAATGTTCTTTATGTGTGACAAAATGTTCGTTACGTGTGACCATATGTTCTTTATGTGTGACCAAATGTTCGTTACGTGTGACCATATGTTCTTTATGTGTGACCAAATGTTCGTTACGTGTGACCAAATGTTCGTTACGTGTGACCAACTGTTCTTTATGTGTGACCAAATGTTCGTTACGTGTGATCATATGTTCTTTACGTGTGACGGTTTGACCTATTTATGAAACATATCCGCTAATTTCACTCTTTTTATCTCTTAGTGTTATTCAACTAATTAACTCAGGGGTTAACTTACTCAACAATTAGCTCATGTATAACCGTTGCATGTCTAAGAAATGTCTTCACATGTATGAATAAATGTGTCACATATCAACAGGTGCAACTGCCACACATATTTCTGAATCCAACACACATAATGACTGTTGTATTAATGATAATACCGTTACATATGTAAGAGGTGTCGTCACATGTATGAATAAAATGTTCACACATTAGGGTAAAACTAGCACACGCAATATGGACCCCACCATATGGAATGACAATTCTGTCTCATGTAATGATAAGACCGTCACATGTTATGAAGAAACCGTCACATACAATGCGACTGGGCCTGCACATTAAGGTGTATGGTCAAATAAGGCAGTTGCAGCGTTCCATACACAGTATGTAAACATGTGACAAAATACCTACATTTGCATCCATGGTAAAGGATAGAAATGGATACCGCCTTCTATCTCTAATTGACGAAATATGCTGACCTAGATCAGAATAAGAGGATGCGCTGACTGATCTGGTCCTACACTGATCACAAATTCCTAACGCTTTTCTCATTATCTTAAGTTTTGTTGATGATTTCATTGACGATTTAACTGAACTTATACAACACCATTCATATTAATGTTGATATAACTGAATCTATGAATATTAGAATATCTAAATAAAGTTTGTAGAGTCTGGCGATTTCACTTCAGACAAAATGTATGTTTTAAAGGGTATTTTATTTATGATCGATTCCCAATACGCCCATTTACTCCGTTCTGTTTTCGTCCAATATTGATTACTTTGCGACAGTGGAAGGGTGTGTTCCCGATACGTCGACTCGTACAGACTAACACCTATCACTAATCCGGGATTAGGGTGTACCTAAAGGGGTATAGAACTCTAAATCTATTTATTTGATTTTAAGGACAGACGGAATTTAAATGCATTTAAATAAAGAATTCAACATTTAGAATAACATACTTTTAATAATGGGGTAGAGGGCGACAGATCGATGTGGAACCATTTTGGCATAAAGAGACCACGTGCTACGAACAACATCGAAGGCTGGCACAGCAAACTTAAGAAAATGATCCCGATTTTCGAAACGGTAATAACGGATGTCCCTCCTTGGGCTGTGGGGTTAGCACGACGACTCACTCACTGGGGTCAGGATGAACGGACCAGTAGTACTTCTAACTTACCCGGGAAACGCATTGTGTGAATTTTTATGCCTGGTCCAGCGAAGATGAGCAAATACTTGAATGAGTACGAGCAAGGTACCGATAAGCGTTCAGATCAAGGGCAGTTTAGGTAGTTTGGGAAAACGATTATACATAACACTGAAGTAAATTGAAAAGGGACATTTTATTTTACAATGCGAGGTACATAAAATGTGATATTATTTTAACATATATCGATAGGGCTAAAAAGCGCCTGTCTGAAAACTAACTATAGACAAAGTGTAAAAATTGTAACAATAGACCACGAGTTACTAATTAGTAATTACATTAAAAGAATAAGACTGCATTGTCGGTTTTGAGTGAAAAGATGTATTTAGAACAGTGGGGGAGGTGGTCAGTTAAATACAAATATAGAATGAAAACAATGACGCAAAATATAAGCTTGCTTGCTGATTAGCTTATTAGATTACAAAGAAATTTGCTAATCGGCTTCTTCCCTGAATTATCTAAATTGAAGACTCTGTTTTTACCACGACTTTTGACATATATCACCATGACCGTAATTCTTTCATTTGATATACTTAACAC
>JASEVX010000005.1:37407695-37427695 GCA_031761405.1 Serripes groenlandicus
GTCTTTCGTAGATTTTTTTCGGTCATGTTCCAAATATAGATAAATTCTTGTTTAAACAGTTTATATATGTCATACGATTTTGTTCTGCTGTCGCTAAGATGCTTTATACATACAGAAACACTACAAAGACAGTATTACATTAAGATAATAATAATTGGATTGGGATAACTTATATATCCCATTACCAATTGTTTTAGTTTTACATCACGCCGCTTGTTAAAATTTCCAGTTATATCACTGCGTTACTCACGTTAAAATGAGCCGTTCCACGAGAAAACTCACATTGTGCACTCAGCGTAAAGTATCGACCGGACCAGCCTTAGCATGCCGCGCAGGCTAACCCGGACAGACACTTTTCGCCTCCTGTAGATTTTCTGATACGGGAATCATTAGTCTATAACTTTATCCCCCCCCCCCCCCCCCCCCCTGAGACGGAATGTGTCGGCCCGGATTAGCCTGCGTGGACTGCACAGGCTGATCTGGGTCGATACATTACACATTGTCCATAATGTTGGTTTTCTCGTGGAACGGCTCATATGTATTCTATGCTGACACCGGTATTTTGACGCCCTTATACACTTGTAAGATGATGTTACGAAGATGTAACAAGATTCCCAGCGCCTAATGCAGCTTATTTGTATTTCAGGAATGGCTGAAAAACAAAATACCAGTACACAGTGTAAACTCGTAAGTAAAGAAGATATGGCAAGCATAAGAACGCTAACCAAACCTCCTGAAAATGTAAAGACAGTCTTGACCGCTCTGCTTGTGATATATGGCGAAAAAGAAACTGACTTTAAGGCCGCACAGCTCTTCCTGAAAGACCCTCAGTGTAAAAAAAAACTGGACAACTTTGACCCAACAACATGTACCAAGGAAAGAGCAATGAAAGCCAAAACATTACTAGAAGGCATCACTCAAGACAGAATCACGAAAGTTTTCTACTGCATCAGTATCTTTGTTTCTGTGGATTGATAATGTTATCAAACATGTCAGCAGCAACTAATATAGACAATATAACTGTGTAAACTAATCATACTGTATTAAAACTATTCACTTCGTTCCAGATCTACGTATGGAATATTCATATAATCAACAATAGCAAATACTTTTAACCATTGTTCTGTTGAATTCATCGAATTTCTTAAATCAAAATCAATTTTTTGATATATTTTTTCGCATCTTTGGGGTGTTTCGGTCGATAAGTGTGGATAAAAATAAAACATACAGAACACGATTTGACTTCAAGCATTTAATGACGGATTTCGGCCAATAGTGTGTCCCAAACGTTGATTAAACTCGTGAACAGACGGATTATTCATTTATTTATTTCGTTGCGGTGAATCAAAAGACGTGTTAAGTATATCAAATGAAAGAATTACGGTCATGGTGATACATGTCAAAAGTCGTGGTAAAAACAGAGTCTTCAATTTAGATAATTCAGGGAAGAAGCCGATTAGCAAATTTCTTTGTAATCTAATAAGCTAATCAGCAAGCAAGCTTATATTTTGCGTCATTGTTTTCATTAGTCGCCGGGCAAAAGCCCGCGACTTCTATTTTGAATAGGTTTTCGGAAATCACATGGGAGGGGGGATTATTATTAGAAAGAAACACATTTAGATGTCTTGAACATATTACAATTGTGTTTGTTTAAAAACACTAAGTAATGACACATCAAAAATGAAATAAATATTCCGATGTTTTAGGTATTTTCAGTTTCTTTATTTTGACTCGCATTTATGTTTTGTTGTTTTATTTACGAAGACAAAACAGTCCCTATTAGCTAGACTGGTATACGTTATTTTTACACTATATACTACATGTACTCAAAAGGCCATAACTACAAACCTTTACGTCTCAGTCTAATTTGTTTACATACGCGCACCTGCTTGAAGCGGGACTCGCGAATACCAACTGCGTAGATAAATCTCCTTTGTAGAGAGCCGTCTCTTTACACTCACTTACAAATGGTAAATCGTAGGTGATTTAAAATGTTTATTTGGTTCGAAACAAATGAAGAAAAGAACAAACCGAGATAAAAACTAGTTTTAATAGAAAAATTACTTTGAACGAACACTCTCTGCCTATAAAGAGAGTTTCAAGATCGACACCTCTGCGAATAAGAAAGAATCGGGTCTTTCGTACAAAATTATTTCGTCCTTGACAATTTTAAATGTGTCATTTAATTCCCTAAAGGCATATTGCTTCCGAGCTGCATATTGTTATGGATCATTGACACAAGGGCGCTCATCGTAATATACTTTTAAAACATGAGTAGTTTTGTTATTTTCATTATAAAAAAGGAAGGAAAGAATTAAAATAAATTAACATGTAGGGCTCAGTTTATGTTCGAAATTAAGTTTAAATTATACAACAATTTCAATGAGATTTAACTGTTTAGTTGATATTATATTTCGAATGTGGTCTAATTTATAAATATTGGACTACATTTCAACATTTGTTAAAGTATGATATAATTAGGATGCCAAGCTAATATCATTTTGAGAAAAAGAGAAAACTCAGCGATTTAACCCTTAACTCATTGTTTTAAAAGTATATTGCTGCAAAGGTGTCCACTGTTGACTTTAATAGAGGAAAGGTAAAATGATGTGCTATTGCATGCAAATCCTAAATTGTCTGTTTTGTGGTTTTATTGAAAAATAATAAAATTCAAATATTCTGACAAACATCTTGAAAAGTGTATGTGGAATTCACAAATCTTATAATTATTCCTTAATGAAAGCACTGTATACATACTAAGACTAATGATTGGCAAGATTTCTCATTTCCATTACTGTTTATGATCAATAATTAGTTGGTTGTGTGTATGGTCAACCTACTTTGGAATGGAGATTGATCATAAACAATGAAAGGCTTCAATTATCATTCACTTCGTTGACAAAACAATGCAAGTTATGATACATTTTCACTTGACCCCACCCCTGATGTTCCAATATGCCCCTCAGTTGATAACTGTTTATTCAACTACTATAATGTTAGTGTTATGCATAATTGCACTATGGATATCCGGCGACATTGATGCATTGCATCAACTTTCTCTTGTTCTATATTTGTATTTAACTGACCACCTCCCCCACTGTTCTAAATACATCTTTTCACTCAAAACCGACAATGCAGTCTTATTCTTTTAATGTTATTACTAATTAGTAACTCGTGGTCTATTGTTACAATTTTTACACTTTGTCTATAGTTAGTTTTCAGACAGGCGCTTTTTAGCCCTATCGATATATGTTAAAATAATATCACATTTTATGTACCTCGCATTGTAAAATAAAATGTCCCTTTTCAATTTACTTCAGTGTTATGTATAATCGTTTTCCCAAACTACCTAAACTGCCCTTGATCTGAACGCTTATCGGTACCTTGCTCGTACTCATTCAAGTATTTGCTCATCTTCGCTGGACCAGGCATAAAAATTCACACAATGCGTTTCCCGGGTAAGTTAGAAGTACTACTGGTCCGTTCATCCTGACCCCAGTGAGTGAGTCGTCGTGCTAACCCCACAGCCCAAGGAGGGACATCCGTTATTACCGTTTCGAAAATCGGGATCATTTTCTTAAGTTTGCTGTGCCAACCTTCGATGTTGTTGTAGCACGTGGTCTCTTTATGCCAAAATGGTTCCACATCGATCTGTCGCCCTCTACCCCATTATTAAAAGTATGTTATTCTAAATGTTGAATTCTTTATTTAAATGCATTTAAATTCCGTCTGTCCTTAAAATCAAATAAATAGATTTAGAGTTCTATACCCCTTTAGGTACACCCTAATCCCGGATTAGTGATAGGTGTTAGTCTGTACGAGTCGACGTATCGGGAACACACCCTTCCACTGTCGCAAAGTAATCAATATTGGACGAAAACAGAACGGAGTAAATGGGCGTATTGGGAATCGATCATAAATAAAATACCCTTTAAAACATACATTTTGTCTGAAGTGAAATCGCCAGACTCTACAAACTTTATTTAGATATTCTAATATTCATAGATTCAGTTATATCAACATTAATATGAATGGTGTTGTATAAGTTCAGTTAAATCGTCAATGAAATCATCAACAAAACTTAAGATAATGAGAAAAGCGTTAGGAATTTGTGATCAGTGTAGGACCAGATCAGTCAGCGCATCCTCTTATTCTGATCTAGGTCAGCATATTTCGTCAATTAGAGATAGAAGGCGGTATCCATTTCTATCCTTTACCATGGATGCAAATGTAGGTATTTTGTCACATGTTTACATACTGTGTATGGAACGCCGCAACTGCCTTATTTGACCATACACCTTAATGTGCAGGCCCAGTCGCATTGTATGTGACGGTTTCTTCATAACATGTGACGGTCTTATCATTACATGAGACAGAATTGTCATTCCATATGGTGGGGTCCATATTGCGTGTGCTAGTTTTACCCTAATGTGTGAACATTTTATTCATACATGTGACGACACCTCTTACATATGTAACGGTAGTATCATTACATGTGACACAACAGTCATTATGTGTGTTGGATTCAGAAATATGTGTGGCAGTTGCACCTGTTGATATGTGACACATTTATTCATACATGTGAAGACATTTCTTAGACATGCAACGGTTATACATGAGCTAATTGTTGAGTAAGTTAACCCCTGAGTTAATTAGTTGAATAACACTAAGAGATAAAAAGAGTGAAATTAGCGGATATGTTTCATAAATAGGTCAAACCGTCACACGTACAGAACATATGATCACACGTAACGAACATTTGGTCACACATAAAGAACAGTTGGTCACACGTAACGAACATTTGGTCACACGTAACGAACATTTGGTCACACATAAAGAACATATGGTCACACGTAACGAACATTTGGTCACACATAAAGAACATATGGTCACACGTAACGAACATTTTGTCACACATAAAGAACATTTGGTCACACGTAACGAACATTTGGTCACACATAAAGAACATATGGTCACACGTAACGAACATTTGGTCACACGTAACGAACATTTTGTCACACGTAACGAACATTTGGTCACACATAAAGAACATATGGTCACACGTAACGAACATTTGGTCACACATAAAGAACATATGGTCACACGTAACGAACATTTGGTCACACATAAAGAACATATGGTCACACGTAATGAACATTTGGTCACACATAAAGAACATTTGGTCACACGTAACGAACATTTGGTCACACATAAAAAACATTTGGTCACACATAAAAAACATTTGGTCACACATAAAGAACATTTGGTCACACGTAACGAACATTTGGTCACACATAAAGAACATATGGTCACACGTAACGAACATCTGGTCACACATAAAGAACATTTGGTCACACGTAACGAACATTTGGTCACACGTAACGAACATTTGGTCACACATAAAGAACATATGGTCACACGTAACGAACATTTGGTCACACATAACGAACATTTGGTCACACGTAACGAACATTTGGTCACACATAAAGAACATTTGGTCACACATAAAGAACATTTGGTCACACGTAACGAACATTTGGACACACATAAAGAACATTTGGTCACACGTAACGAACATATGGTCAAACGTAACGAACATTTGGTCACACGCAAAGAACATTTGGTCAAACGTAAAGAACATTGGGTCACACGTAACGAACATTTGGTCACACGTAACGAACATTTGGTCACACGTAAAGAACATTTGGTCACACGTAACGAACATTTGCTCACAAGTAAAGAACATTTGCTCACAAGTAAAGAACATTTGGTCACACGTAACGAACATATGGTAAAACGTGACGAACATTTGGTCACACGTAACGATAATTCAAATAGCATTTGGTTACACATTAAGAACATTTGGTCTACCGTAAATGACATTTGGACACAGGTAAAGAACATTTGGTTACACGTAAAGAACATTTGGTCTCACATAAATAATATTTGGTCGCATGTAAAGAACAATTGATTACACGTAATGACAAAATCATTACAAAGAACCTTGTATCCCTCAAACGTATTGTGAATATCTAACAAAGATATATTTCTGTCACATAAAATAGCGAAACCGGTGCATGTTTTAAAGGTGTCATCACAGGTATAAACAAAAGTGTCACACATCAAGGTAACACTCCCACACATAATGTTAACTCCATCACATATAATGACTATTCCGTCACATATTATGATGAAACCTTCACATGTATAAGAACTGCCGTCACATGTATTAGAAATGTCGACACATATAATGATAAGACCGTCCCATGTAATGACGACGAAATCGTCACATACGAGGTTGCTGCGACTGCATGTCAAGGTGTAACGTCAACTAATGCAGATGCGGCGTTCCATATATTTCGACTGCAGTTGTCAAATATAGTATAGCCAGGCATCCGAAGTGAAATACCGGTGCTGTTAACGCAGAGTGTATACACCATTCAAAGTGGAAAACCGGTGCTGTTAAAGCAGAATGTATAGACCATCCAAGGTCATGTACCGGTGCTGTTAAAGCAGCGTGTATACACCATTCAAAGAGATGTATCGGTGCTAATACACCATTCAAAGTGATGTACCGGTGCTGTTAAAGCAGCGTGAATATACTATTCAAAGTGAAATATCGGTGCTGTAAAAGCAGAGTATATACACCATTCAAAGTGATGTAACACTGCTGTTAATTTAGAGTATAAACACCATTCTCAGTTATGTACCGGTGCTGTTAAAGCAGAGTGTATTCATCACTCAAAGTAAAATACCGGTGCTGTAAAAAGCAGTGTGTAAACACCATTCAAAGTAATGTACCGGTGATGTTAAAGCAGAATGAATACACCATTCAACGTGATGTACCGGTGCTGTTAAAGGAGAGCGTATACACAATTCAAAGTGTAGACTAGTCCTGTTAAAGCAGAGTTTATACGCCATCGAAGTGAAAAACCGGTGCTGTTAAAGCAGACTGTAAACCCAATTCAAAAGTGTATACATCATTCAAAGTGATGTACCGGTGCTGTACAATCATATTGTATACACCAGTCAAAGTGATGCGGCGGTGCTGTTAAAGCAGAGAGTATACATAATTTAAAGTGATGTACCTCTGTGTTGAAACAGAGTGTCTACACCACTCACAGTGATGTACCAGTGCTGTTAAAGCAGAGTATGTACACCATTCAAAGTGTGGACCGGTGCTGTTAAAGCAGAGTGTATACACCATCCAAAGGGATGTACCGGTGCTGTTAAAGCAGAGTGTATACACCACTCAACGTGAAAAACAGGTATTGTTAAAGCAGAGTGTATACATCATTCAAAGTGATGTACCGGTACTATTAAAACAGAACGTATACAGCATACACCGTGAAATAACGGTGTTATTAAAGCAGAACGTTTACAGCATACAACGTGAAATACCGGTGCTATTAAAGCAGAACGTATACAGCATGCAACGTGAAATACCGGTGCTATTAACGAGCGAAGCTCGTTATGAGGTTTAACCTTAATTAGAGGAAATTTCCTATATTCAGTATGGAAACAAATTGGGTGCAAAGTTACTACGGCCCCGCTCATGAAAGCCACATGAAGAAATTACATAGAAGAAAGCGGGGAACCATGACCGACATTTATTCATATCCGGCCGACGTCACATCCGTCCAAATCAAGCTGGTTCCCGAGATAACGACGACAACTTTTTTGTTTACAGTAAAGGCTGATAACCAGAACCGATCGGCTACGAGATACTTTGTTTTAGGTAAGAATTTTTATCTCTCTCGTTTTCGTAACATATATTATACAGACAATTTCATTTTGGCGTTCTTGTAGGTAAAGATATACAATCTAGCTGTATTGTAAATCTGAATGTTTTGTATTCATTGACGGATGTTCCTGGCTATGGGACAACTGTCCGACCTAAGAGTATTTTTTACATACTCGGACACGGTGTCACTAAACAGAGTCTGGTAGAGTCTGGTAGTGTCCGGTAGAGTCTGATCGTCAAATATCCCATTATATCACTTTTGTGTTGTGTTTTTGTATTGAAATGAATGAAATCACGTGTAATTGTATCATATAAATAAAAATAAAAATGTATTTGCCTATTTCAGTTCATTTTCGAGTGAATATAGAAATATTATATGCGTGAACACTGACACTGGTAGAGTCTGGTCATTATTAAGCAATAAATACAAAGTTTTATACGATTTTTAAGTTATAAAAAGTTTAATTTGATTTATATGTGTCATATTATCTATTTAATTCTTATATTATTTCAGCTGATAATCGGGAAAATAGTAGAAGATTGAGGATTTTTAACGATAACAATGTGTTTCGTAAATCAAAATGGCTGACGTGAAATTTCTGTTTATAATGCGGCAATATCGCACATCCTGAACGAGTAATACACTAAATTCTCTCTCTATTATGCGTCAACTAATTGATTAGGTGTGATCAACAGATTATAGTTATAATTATATTATAACAATACCAAGATTTTAAATGTATGATAACTACTATTACATTGGAATAATTGTATGTCTTATATGTCATTAACGTTAATTAAACCAAATACTTAGAGAGCTATATACTTACTTAAAAGTAATTTATATGAAATTAAAGAGAGTGTGTAGTTACTACAATCCGCAAAAAATTGAATCAAACTAAACCATATTTGCATTTTTTTTTTTTTAAATATGCAAAAATATTTTAACTTGAAAAATAAATATATATCCTGATATAGTTCATAAAATGCATTTTACGAAATATTGTATTCAGGCCACACCACGTGGAGGAAGTCTCTCATGGCCCAAAATTTAATGTTTGGATCTATATTATATCATTTTGGGAATTTTATTCTATGTTTTCCAATTTAGGTTACCAAAATAGAGCCCGTGCGCATTTTTTTATTCTATGATTTTGGTTCTATGTACATTCATTTGATACAGATTAAAAGCATGGCCGAGCAGCAGCACCCAGCTACCGGCCGTGTCTACACCACTGTTGAGCGTGCTTGCTTAGGGTGCTCGCAGCGCTTGTTTAGCATGCAGACATTTTTAACATGTGAACCCGGGGCCAACATTACCCGTGAAACTCATAAGTCAATATAGAGCCCTTCCCTTGCCAGCTCGCTATTAAACCGAGTGACTCGCCAAGGACAAACAAGGAATTCTCCCTTAACACATGTGTCTCAACCCGAATCTCTAACAGATGTATGCCAGTTTATTTTGTATCCTCAAGATATATATTGTTGTTGGTTTGCAACTAAAATATGCAGTCCTTTTAACATGAATGCGTTTCAATATAATCTGTGTTTTTTATTTTCAATTGTGTATGTTTTGCAATTTTACAGGCGTTTGCGCGTGCCGAGTTTTCGTTCAATTCTCGTAATGGAGGGTAATGTTAGTTGCTTATCTGTTGATGTGATTTTTGAAATGTGATGCGACTTAAAGTTCAATAATTTCATAAGTCGCCTTGATCTCTGGTCAGGACTTATCTATGTCCATGTAGCATGAGAAACGTTTAGCACCGACGCCTGTGTCGCCAAACAATATTTACATGAGTCGTGCATCGCGCCTCTCACATCAAGAGTTTGACACTGTTCAAGTTCTTGTAACTTTTCTATCATGTCGGGCAATTTCTAGACTACCCAGTTTGTCGTCCTTTTGATAACATGGTTGTACGACTCATTTGCATTATTAAACCATTGTTGTGGTAGCCAGGAATGTTTCAGTTTGTGGAGAAACATGTGCTTCTCCAAATTGGTAAGTATCCGTTGTAAATATGTCAAATTTGGATGTGTATTGGATATTTCTTGGTCCATCTCTGTGAATGAGGTTGCAGTTTCAGCACTTAAAATACCATTAGGACCGAAGAGTTTACAAATAATGCTACCATTAGGACCGAAAAGTTTACAAATAATGGTTTTAACCTCAGGTTGAGGAAGACACTTACTGAGTAAATTTACCGCATTATCCTTCAAATGTTTCGCGCAAAGAACTTGTGGCTTGTGGGAAACATATGTCAATGGCTTTACAAGTCGAAAACTCTTCGTAGGAACAAAATATTAATTTACTCTGGTCGATGTCACTCAATTTATCCTGCAATTTCATATGAATTACTTTTAAGTAAGTATATAGCTCTCTAAGCATTTGGTTTAATTAATGTTTATGACATATAAAACATAAAATTATTCCAATCTAGTAGTTTTCATACATTTAAAAAAATCTTGGTAATTATAACACTAATCTGTTGATCACACCTAATCAATTAGTTGGCCCATAATAGAGAGAGAATTTAGTGTATTACTCGTACAGGATGTACAATAGGGCCGCATTATAAACAGAAATTTTACGTCAGCCATTTTGATTTACGAAACACTATGTTATCGTTAATAATCCTCAATCTACCACTATTTTCCCGATTATCAGCTAAAATAATATAAGAATTAAATATATAATATGACACATATAAATCAAATTAAACTTGTTATAACTTAAAAATCGTCTAAAACTTTGTATTTATTGCTTAATAATGACCACTCTACCAGTGTCAGTGTTCACGCATATAATATTTCTATATTCACTCGAAAATGAACTTAAATAGGCAAATACCTTTTATTTTTTTATTCATATGATACAATAGCACTTTATTTAATTCATTTCAATACAAAAACACAACAAAACAGTGATATAGTGGGATATTTGACGACCAGACTCTACCAGACTCTACCGGACTCTACCAGACTCTGTTTAGTGATACCCCTCGGACAACAATCATCTTAGGGGTCATAACCTAAAACAGTTTAACTTATTAAACCTAGAGCAAATAAATCGCTACGATTAAACTCTTTCGCTCACCGAACCATACAGGTGTGGAACAATTTACCGACAGAAGTGGTTAACTCAACATCAGTGATTCAATTTAAAACAAAATTGGATAAATTGTGGCATGACAGAAGATTTGACCTGTGCCAGTTCTACTAATGCACAAACCGGGCCGAAGAACTGAGAAATGAAATTGAGGGGAAATATAAGCCGAAAGGGCTTAAAAAGTTTCCCAGAAGACAAAAGGTAGACAAACGGAAAGAAATGCTCTTCCTTGTAAATTTGTTTCACTCTCAATGCTTCGCAGACCTGCTACAGTGACCGCCTAGTAAGTCGTCAGTCCTTCTGATAATCAAAGCGCTGAAAGCGCTGATGGTATAGGGGCATATGTAAGTTAAAAATATATGGCATAGATACTATAGACAAACATTGTTGAAACAATGACCTTTAAACAAACCAAACCAAAACTGTGCGAAGCACACATATTGCCTGCCTATACAATACAAATACCTAATTTATCAAAGTTTGACCCTTTTCTTGTATAAACAAAATAAAAAGATTGACAAAAAAATGAGCAGCGACCCTTAATTAAAATATTTCCAGTTCAGAAATCACTAAAGATTAACAATGTATATTGTAATCATGCTGATAAATGAAAGACAATGAACGATGTTTAAACATGCGGGCCAAGATGTTTAAGGTCCTTAAACAATTACCTATATTATTGTAAAGAAGCAAATGTGTAACAGCCCCTTTCTGATGCCATCTGGCAACTACCTTTTTCAACCAGTCAATATGACTGTAACAAATTATGTATGGGGTCACATTTCTGCTTAACCCTTTCCCTAATAGAGACGGTTTCTGACTCCTTTGCAGCAGTCGACTTAGGAAAAGATTGTCGCCAAAGGTACAATTGCTCAATATGTGAAAGTTATCCTTTTTCAACAATAGTTGATAAATGCTTATACTTTGTATGAGTGAATCTATAGCTCATGCATAGGAATTTGAGGTATTTAATGTTGATAACACTTTTTTTGCGGGAAACGACGTCGCTCCATTTGATGTTACGCCAAATGAAGTGTTTACGGAAATGACGTCACATCGATATTTGGCTACGGTACAGTCAAAAGTTATGTTCTGACGGCGAATTGCGGTCGTTTATTTCAAAGTACCATTTATTTTTTAACTTTTTTGTACAAAAGTTAACACAGCACTTTTATGACCTTAAATGTCGATTTAGATTTTTTTTAAAAAAGATTAAATAGACGACAATAATTTTAAATCTGTGTTTTACGTCTGCATTTTTTACATATCCAAAATGCCCCCATGGATTTTTTTCCAGTTTCATTTCAGAAAGCTTCATGGGTTATTGAAAAAAAAAAAATCTCACACCTGTTACCTATGAGCGAAAAAGCCCATTTATGTTGTTTTTTTCGTAATATGATTATAGGTGCTATCTATTTCGGGTATAGAGCATATTATGTCCCTGACGTAAGATATGAACTTTATCTGACGAGGTTGGGAGAATTGATAATTGGCGAGCCTTTGGCGAGACAATTATCCTTTCTCACAGCCGAGTCTGATAAAGTTCATGTCGAAAGTCAGGGACGTAATATTCTATTTATCTTGCATGTAAAATTATGTTTTCAGGTAAATCTACATTCATTTTAACTAGTTTTAATAAATAACATACACAATTACAAAAGCCCATTCATGAATGACCTCATCTTAAATAGAATGACGTCACGCGCGTGCATAAATCCGCACCGAATTACATTGTGTACACACCACATACGGAAGCTAAATAGTTCCGACTTCAACTCCATATTTCTCGATTATTACTTCTTAATTTGTATACTTGGTGTGACATAATACCTTAAAATGGCAATATTAACTCGAACATATTCTTAGTATAAGTGTAAGTATTGCGGATTGGCCGTCGCTTCAGTACACAATATAGGTCAAATGTATGTCAACCGCCGTGTTTTGAAAATGAATAGTTGTGTTGGATCTGAAAGTCAATGTATAAAGTTAGTTCAGGCTATGGAAGTTCAAGTAACACTCAAAGTTTAAATACAGATGACTATATTCAAGACCACTGTGATGCTTAGGCTTAGTCGTCGGATTGAAGACATTCATTTTTGGAAAAGGATACCGTCACTGTTGTGGGTAGACATGTCGAAGACACGTTACGAAACTTTTAGTTTTAAGAATGATCATTTAAACTCTAGCTGTACGTAAATGATAAAGTTATTTAACAAGAAGAAACATTTTCTGGATATCTCAAACGCATAATGATTTTCTGTCGGAACTGCTGTATGAAAGAGGAATCCATGGGTAGATGAGGCTGTTCGAAAACCCTTTCTCGTGGTAGAACACAGACTGACGATAGAAATTAAACATTTGTCGTTTAACGTGGGTGTATTAAAATTACTTGTGGAAACATAGATAGGACATTACTCGCTTCAGATTGTATTTAAACAAGGTTACCTATGAACTGATCACGTGAGAATAAACGGGTCTATGTATGCTACATTTTCAACGAAGAAAGACAGTTAATCAAGTAAGACTGAACATGCAGATTCCGTGTGATTTATTTAACGATATTCTTTTCGATTTGTATTTGCATTGTACAATTTGTTGAAGTGTAATTAAAACAATAATAACTTTATTTCTGATTGTTATTTTATGTTTGTCCATTGCTTTGACTGCTATACTATCAACATAATTGAGCCGTTCCACGATAAAAACCAACATTATGGATTATGCGTAATGTATCGAACCAGATCAGCCTGCGCAGGCTAATCCGGTCCGACACATTCCGTCTCAGGGGGATAGAAGAATTGAGCAATGATTCCTTAAACAGAAAATTCACAGGAGGCGAAACGTGTCTGTTCGGGTTAGCCTGCACGGCACGCTGAGGCTGACCCGGTTCGATAGTTTTTTGGTGGAACGGCTCATTTATATTTCAGGAAAAGTAGTTCCAGCGATTACGTCATTTCTAAAAATAAGTAGACTGATAAAGATAAAAGTTTATCATACCAGTAGACATGTAAACAAAAGGTTTATCATACCAGTGTTATACGTCACGTAATCTGCTCATTGCATGATAAAAACATTTATTATATGTTGTGATCGGTGAATAATTCCCCGCGAAATGCAGTTAGCCCCTTGCTTGCAGCACGATCAGTTATTTACGTCAATTACGAGTCCTACCGACCTAAGCAAAGAAAATAAAAATCATCATCAGGTTAAGCTTATATTTAACTTTAAAATATAGCCAAGATTTTACATCCATGAAATTATGATGGCAGGTACAACAAATAATCAACTTGCCCTTCATAAAGACTTTAAGTACTTCAAATAAAACGATTCCATAATTTACGGAACTCATTTTGTGACAAGTCAAACTAACGTTTCCTATAATTTCTGTCGTTTTCCTTTTGGTTTATTTAGTTTAAACTTATTTATATTACATCGATTGTGAAACAAGCTTTCAGCTTATATTAATCACGCTCGATGTCTGCTTCCTGGAGACTTAACCAGCACTCGTGCCGTTTGTGTGAAAAAATTCCCAAAGTCAGGACCCGCTCATCACGGGACTCGAACCAGGGACCTTTGATACAAGAGGCCGACGCTCTACCTCTGCACCACTGTCTTCCACTGCACCTCTAATAGAATGACGTCATATTATGACGTCATATTACAGGAATTTGGATTTATAACTTCCGGAAAGTCAAAAAACCCTTACGAGTTGTTATTTGAACTCGTTTTAGAAAAAGACGACGAGTGTTATTACACGCAAATTATCACACATAGAATAACTTGTGCTCGTTCCTTTATCGTGTACGTATTATCATATTTAATTATTTCCTCTAGACGTTTTTTTTTGTTTCGATATTTTCTTTTCATCCAATGAAAACGTACGAGTATGGTGACTACATCACTGCATCGAAAAACTCGCTCGGGACACAATTTTAGGAAAGACTGTATAGCAAATTTGTGCAAAGTTCATACACATTACCTTTTGACGGGAAACATCGCCGGCTTCGCCGTCGATTTGTTTACCCGTATTAATGTAAAATAATAACGGTAACTTAAAGGTCCAAAGGGCCGGGTGTGGTTATTTTTTGTTTTTTATATAATATTGTTAACCAAAATTTGTTTCACACATGTCACGTTAATAAACAATTTCTTTTCTTATCTTATACGCAGTGTTAAACTATGCCAATTGTATAAAGATGGTTAAATAATTAGTTTTAATCTTATCTATCTAAAATGGATTTTGATTGGTCAATATATACACCAATCATTAGGCCTACATCTAACCACTGCATTCATTTAAATGTGAAATGTAACCTGTTGCTAAATATGATGAATTTCCATTTTCTGCAGTAACTGTTCTTGTATTTTGAAATTGGTACATTGGTTTAGTAGGCAAATATGAGAGAAGAGACAGACAGACAGACAGACGACAGACGACATAGCTGGACAATAAGTGAGCACTTACTGCTCAGGTGAGCTAAGCAAAAAACTAAGCTAATAAAAAACCCAAAATGATCAAAGTGAGATTAAACAGTAACTGTGTAAGGGAATTTTGACTACCATTTTAAAACTATCGATGGGATTTTGACTACAAGGACACTTTTTGTCCGAAGGGATTTTGAATGTGAGGATTTTCAATTACACTCATTAAATATAAATCTTTACCGATTTTATTTGTTAAAAATGAAATTAGAATACAAAATGTGTCAAACATGATTTGAAATGAGGTAACAAACATCTTCAGTTGCTATCAGATAATGACCAGGATTTAATTGGTTGCATGATGTGTCAAAATAGTCACACTGACCCCTAATTGACTTGACTTCATGGTGCATTGGAGATATATGTAATGGCTCAGTCAGATCATTTCTGATGAAACAGAGAAGAAGAGAGAATGAGACTCTTATGCTGTTCATAAGTCTACGATACTAATGTCGTCTGATTTGCTCTAATATAAATTTGGCACTCATCACATAAAAATAATCTGTCGCAGATGCCTTTGCACATTTCAGGGCAGAGGCGGGTGGGAAATATGTCAATTCTTTCAAAGTGATCGTTTAATTTTAGAATATAGTAGAGAACATGATGGGAAAAAAAGAAATTATACATTATGAGCATTTTCATCTTTTCTAGGAATAATGTAAAATGATCTGATGCAAATGTGTAAAACTTCGTCTGGTGGTGGGAAAAACTTAAAATTAAATCAACATTTAAAGTGGTAGTATCGCTATGACGCAACCACATCAGACGACTTGAGAAAACATTGTGCGAAAAGGGAAGAAATGTAGCGGATGACTTTTAAGACACACCAATGCAATAATGGAGAATGACAAGTAATTTCTCCTTTTGGCACAATCTTTTCAAAAGTCGGTTGCTACAGAGGCGTCAGGAAGCGTCTATATGTGGGAAAGGAATAATCACGTTCGGATTGAAATACAAAAGTGAATCGCAATGGCTTCCGTTGGCGAGGGATGTCCACCCAGGGGTCACGAATTCAAATCCCGGCTTAGACAACATTCTGTTTGATCATTGATGCCGCAATTAATTGCGTCATTCATCTTCCGCCAATCGGTTGAATAGTTACGCCAGTTGACTAGTTGACCAGGAAGACCAGGAAGATTGTAGTGTGTAGTTGTTTTTGCGTACGAGAGAGCCAAGAAACGCACAATTGGGACAAATTGGCTGCCGATATATCTTTTGAATACTGTTCAAACGGCGATAAACTCCACTTCACAAATATACAAGTTGTTTCAGGACACATTTCTTCATAGAATTTGGGAATCGTCTTTCGCTCAGTTGAATTTTACCAATTTCCTCCGACAGAAATAGTTCTAAATTGGAAATTCTGCTCCGTCGACTCTATCTTATATTGCCATGTATACAATTTGTTAGACACATTCCTTAACACGTTGACTGAAGCAGACGTATTTCTATGTCTCTGTAATAGACGACTATTAAAAACGTTGTATCAATAAGCGGTATTGCTCATCTCGAGCAATGGTTCCCTTTACAATAGGGTTTTATATTCTATTGCAAAATTATACTAGATGTGACTTTTTACCCGGCTTTGTGTTAAAGCATGCAGTTTTTAAGTTATCATACAAAGTAAACGATTATAAAATAATACACAAAACATAAGCGCACGCCTCGAGTGCGAGGGACAAGGGTTCGATTCTACGTCGGGTCATACATAGAAAAAACAATTTAGAGATATAAGTAGTGGCTTCACTTCTCCCGGTAGCTCAGTCGGTAGCGACGCGGGCTGTCAATCCAGGGGTTGTGAGTTCGAATCCCGGCTCGGCCAACTTTCTTTCCGACGATTGACAACAGTCAATGCGACATGCGTCATTCGTCTTCCACCAATGGGCTAAGTCTATGTGGAAAAGCAGCCAGTTGCTTGGGAAGATTGTTGTGTGGAGTACTGGTGTGAGAAAACCAGGAAATGCGCGAGTAGGTGAACTGGCCGCCGTGATATAATTGAGAAATTGTTGAAAACGGCGTTAAACCCCAATCAATCAATCAATCAATCACTGCTCTAAGGATTGTAGGTGATATCATTACGACTAATGCACTGGTAATTTTGTGTAAATATAGGTCTCCGTGGATATGAAAATGTTGATAACAGCGTTAAACACTGACATAATGATGGCTCAACAATCAGTGATAATAGATAAGAAATAAGATGCATCTTATATCAGCACCAGGAAATATAGATAGATAAATAGATTTTATTCAGGAAAAAAGGGCAGTTTGCCCAACATACACCATACTTATAACACTTTTGTTTTAACACAGTCAAGCAGCAGACTAACACAAATAGAAGTTTGGAAATATTCTAGAAAATACATTTATTTCCCCCCGTTTGAATGACAAACATCTTTTACAAAATCTAGTGTAGTTATAACAAATTACTAGAAATAATACCATATGTATAGAAGAAAAAAAATAGAAATTAAATAAAAAATCATTGAAGAAGATGGCGAAGTTGCTCAATGTGGGCATTTTCGCAACTTCCACATTAATTTTCATCTTAACTCTTTCCCTCATACGACAATTCTGCAGCAGACAGTTTTAAACGTATTTTGTCAAAACATAGAAAATCTCCATTGTTGAATGGATAACCTATGACAAAAAGTGGAAAACATTGTGGCAAAAGGAGAAATTGCACGTTTTCAAAAATCCGTCTGCTGCAGAGGCGTCAGAAAGCGTCTATATGAGTGCAAGGGTTAAGGCTGCCACTGAAACAGAAACATAATTGTTTTTATTCCTTATTTTAAAACCCTTGTAAAAAATATGGTCAAGTTTTTAACTATATTTTCATTTTCAGATTTAAGTAATTCAATAAATTTAATCATACTTGGATGTGTCCAATACTATTTTTTTATATATAACATTCTATATCAGAAAACATTGGACATTCTAACAAAAAGTGCATTTCATCTTCGATAGTTTTACATAATTGACATTTTCTTTCATTATAAGGTATTGTGCTGAATGTGTTGGTAATTTTCCCATCGAACTCCATTATCTCGACTCGCGATAACTCGAATTCGAAATGTTCTTATAAATAACTCATCGGCGAGTTAGAATTATCTCTACATTTCATTTATGTATTGTCAGCGTCATGATGCTTTTTGACGACGGTGTGTTTATCATAAAAAGCGTGCAAGTGATAAAGTAAAGAATGGCTGCTTTAACACATAGACTGTAAGTCCATTGGTTGAAGATGAATGACACTTGTCACAGTGACTTTGGTCAAACGTCAGTTAGAATGTTGGCCGAGCTTGGGTTCGAACTCACAACCCCTGGGTTTGAAAGTTCGCGTCGCTACCGACTGAGCTTCCGGGGCTCGGCTCAAATGAAGGAAACTGCACAGCAGCAGTTCTGATTGCTCTCCGGGAAATGGTTCGAGTTATACGATATATTCGAGTTGTCCCATGTTTGAGGAAGCGCGAATCTACTGTATATGTTGCACGTTGGCTCAGAGGTTAAGCGTCCACCTCTTCTGAACCAACCGTTAGTGAGATTGGGGACCTCCCTACACAATCGGCGCCGAGTACTGGTTGGGTATCCAGGAAGCAGACATTGCGAGTCAATAGTATAACATCTAAGAACTTACACTAC
Source organism: Serripes groenlandicus (assembly GCA_031761405.1). NCBI lineage: Eukaryota > Metazoa > Mollusca > Bivalvia > Cardiida > Cardiidae > Serripes > Serripes groenlandicus. The sequence goes on from JASEVX010000005.1 coordinate 37,426,670, forward strand.
AATCGATATAAAATAAATAAGTTTTATAAGATAAAAAAACACTCTTTTATTTACATGTAGACTGACATGAGTGAAAGATTATTTTCAAGATGGACGCAAGATTATTTGAGATCTTTGTCATATCCTGAAGAAGGGGTTATGCTGAAATATTGAATAAAAGAGTGTTTTTATTGTCGTACATATTTTATTCCCTATGGAATAGAACTGTAAACTAAGAAATCAGTTTTAAACTCATCTATTATGAGTAATAAGAATATCATGTAAATGCTCTCATTTTCTCTCAGTAGTTCTACATTTGAGGTATTTCCCAGTATGACAGATACTCGATGACTGTAATGTAACGAATCTCAGGCATGCGTAAAGGTCCGATAAATTAACCGCTGGCATATAATATGATCGATATCCCGTCAACATTCATAACTACATACATGAAGGATTTTCACAGCCTTGACTTGCTATGATATATAGTCGCCACGTCAGGCGAAAAAGGTCTCTAGTTGCTACTGCAAACAGTAATGACTAGGAAAGTGAGAAAAATAGAATAAAATGAGTTGTTCATACATTTAACCCTTTCCCTCATACGGCAATTCTGCAGCAGACGACTTTGAACGTATTTTGTCAAAACATAGAAAATCTCTATAATTGAATGGATAGCCTATGACAAAAAGTGGAAAACATTGTGGCAAAAAAGAGAAATTGCACGTTTTGTGCAATTTCTTCTTTTTGTCACTATGTTTTCAAAAAGCCGTGCTGCAGAGGCGTCAGAAAGCGTCTATATGAAGTAAAGGGTTAACACTTACGCTGTCAAAGGCAATTAAAGACTTTCTAAATAATTTGACATAAACTTCTGTTTGTAACATTCGAAAGGTGTTAACTTTTGATTAAACTTCACGAGGTCAACGTGTCCATTTTCGAAAGGACGCGCTCAAATGATCCCGATTAGAATGCCCGGATGCGCAGATTGATCTTGGTCTTCGTGAGGCTTTGGAGGTCATAATGTCGGTTTTCGTGTGACGAGGTTCGTGA
>JASEVX010000005.1:37432695-37488973 GCA_031761405.1 Serripes groenlandicus
CATAGACATCTGTGTCGTCTGCAAGCACCCTGACGGATCTTCCTTCATCTGCAAGCATGATAGCCTGCTGCACAATAATCACATCAGCCTCCTCATGAGATGTGGCCATATCGTGCCGTTGGATTTGAACACCACCTGGACCTAGTTCAACAGGAGTGCATCTTGGCTGGTGACCACAAGCTTGTGTTTTATGATGAAACCTGCATCGCTTTGCAGATGTTGACAAATGATGTTAATCAACTGTTTCTTGTTCTCTGTGACTGTCAGAGTCAGTTTCTGAGACGGAAGGGGTGAAGTTGGACTCAGCTGGAAAACTCTGCAACCATCATTGCCTCTCGATATCCTGGTTGCACACTTGGTGCTGTAATCGTTGTACCTGTCAAAGACCAAGTACACATCACCGGATGTTAGTCTCTCTTCAATCTTGCCTTTGAATTTCTATACAAAGTCCATCACTTTTGGTTGTCGTATTGGTGATGATGAAGGCCAAGTAAGAATCCAAAGGAGAGCACAGCCATCGATCACTGTGCACGTTTCTTCAAGTGTCGCGTGTTTAGCTGATACTTAAACCTTTGTCTGGTTCTTCAAAGCGGCCTTGGACTTCGAGATACGCATATCTCCAGACTCATCAAACAGAGCTGTAGGAACTGGCGACAGCTCGCATGACATTACATCATGAAAGTCAACATCTCTGGAACTTGCTTGTAGACCTATCACGCGAGAGTATATCAACTTGGTATCGTATACCTTGGAATCGCCTACGTCAATTGATTTCTTCATGACAGCCATGGTTTGAACTTTCTTCGAAATTGTGTCCCCAGGCAATTTCTGTTCAAACTCACTCATTTGCTGAGCACCAATTTCAACTGCTCTGTCAACATTCACTGATTCAGGAGCGATCCGTCCATTGACCACATTGACAATGTTCTCTGGGTGCTTCTCTGGGTCCATTGGATCGATGCTCACATCCAGTTTTCTGCGCAACCCGTCTCTGTCACCTTGGTCTGCAGATATCCTTGCTGGAGCTTCTTCTTTGTGCGCTGTTTTAGAACTAGCCGACTTATCTCTCAGAGTTGAAACGTCTTCCACAATTCTGCTACATATGTGCAAGCTAAGGGCCTAGGTCTTCAGAGTTTCTGGCTTTAGAGTGATGCCAATCACACCAGCTTTACCATGCCCATATCGCATGAATGTTGTCTCGATGAACATGTCGCTCCATATACCATTCCATAAGCCTTGAGTGTGTCTCATCACATGAGACCCTTTCATGAAATGCTGGAGTGCATCTCCTGGTAGGACTTCCATGTGTCGAAGGTAGAATAACCCATATCGCGCGTAGTTTACATTTCCCGACGCAAAGAAGTAGGGCATCATGAGCTTCACTGCCTCCAGGTGTAGTGGCCAATCACCTTCTCGTTCAGCCAGTACATAGAGCATCATTATCAGTACTGGTTTGATCAGGTTGTCGACCCACATCTTTGTTGTGCGACTTCTATTTGCAAGGTCCTCAAGAGTTGCCATGAGATCGTTGTAAGACTTCAGGTGTCCCTGCACAACAATATCTCTCAGTAGCTCCTCAGCTACCATGCTCTCATGTTCATAGGAAATTTCTTTCCTGTCAGCATTTTGCCCACACCTGCAAATGTAGATGCCAGAACCTCTGCAAGGCCCGAATCAGTCATCAATGTTCCGACTGCACCGACAAAACTCATCGGCATATGCATACCCCCTAATCTGGGAATGTCCTGAGGAAACATGTTTGGATATGCCTATTGTACCTCTACTGCAACCCTGTACAGTTGTTGATCTGCAGTGAAGACAGTGAAACCTTGACCAGTTTTCTCTGTTAACTGCTGTGATTTGCTCATGGCTGTCATAATTGTGTCTGGATGTGCTGGTGGCATATCAATCAATGGTAGATACACTGCTTTAGTTTTGGGTTGTGTGGCTTCTCCTTGATCGCGACACAAATGCGTATTATATCCATTGAATTCAGGACAGTTATCACGCTGCACAACATCTGTCAAGAACCTGAGGTCACACTCATTATCATTGTGGATGTTATGATTTGGTCAGTAGATGGAGGTCAGTGAGTAGAGGCAATGCCTTAGTCACTTTACTGACAGATGTGTGTATGTTCAACAGGGAATCTCAACAAATACATTTGCTTTGAGATGATAGGCTACATCAATTAGCTTTAATTAAAATGCAGCTTATATACATCACAAAATATTGCTTGTTATCGAAGTAGAAATCACAAACAGCCAATTGCTTGTACACTTTTTTATGAATCACCCTGTATAAATAATGTATAAATTGCTCTGCCATCTAAAATAACATTTAGAATTATCAAAATATGTATCATATACATCATATCTGGTAAAAAAAACCAGAAAAGGGTTCTTAATGCAGCAATAAAACATGACAAAGTATACATTTTCACATATTTTTAGAGCAGAAAACGCCATTTTGGCGGCCATTTAATTTTGCTTATATCTCAAATTGCTCAAAGCTGACAGAGCTCCAGTTGTTTGCTTGTTCACAGTGGATACCTAGACAATCAGAATCCATTAAAAACAAAACTTATTTCATCAAAACAAGGTTAGGACCCAAATCTGGGTTTGGCTGCCGGACTACTTGTTTCATGGCTAGTGGCTACCTGTCCACATAGGCTCTTTAGTCTATTGTTGGATGTCGAATGACGTTGGCAATGACTTGACATTGCCATTGATCGGGAAGAATGTTGGCCAAGTCAGGCTTCGAACTCAAGAGCCCTCGATCGATAGCCTTCGCCGCTACTGACTGAGCTATAGGCTCGACAGAAGACTGGCTGAGTTTTGATTGATTCATACAAGTTTACGCCGCTTTCATTAGTATATCAATCGCACCATTGCGAAGATACATGTGTTCATATTTCCTGGGTAACTAACCAGTAGCTTTCTCTACTTGGTGTCCATGATTGTGAAGTTAGTATTACGACTGATTCGCTGGTGTCAGGATAAATGCAGCAGTCGTTCTGGTAACTTACGCCGTGTTGTACTGGTAACTTACGCCGTGCCGTACTGGCGCCACGACGAAATGTGTTTGTCTATATTAATTTTTCTAGGATTACTTCTTGTCTCAACAAAAATACGATACGATCAAGTTACACATGCGTAGTTATTCATATGATAACAACTGTCACACGAAAATCTACCGTCTGTTATCTTTTTTCAAATTAAAGGCAATTACTACACACGTATCTGAATCGCTGCTAGTCGGAAAACGCGTGATGTCGGTTTTTGTCAGACGGGGCGGGCGCATATCATAATGTATTCGTATGATGATATTATAAATAGATGTAAATAGTGCATAACATCATGTTCTTTCTCATCTTTATCTATGCATATACACGGTTAACGCTTTCCCACATATAGACGTTATCTGCTGCAGACGACTTTTGAAATCATGTGGCAAAAGGAGAAATTGGTCACCATGATCAATTTCTTCATTTTGCCACAATGATTTCAACTCAATTCACTAATCATACTCTCATTTATAAAGATTTTCTATATTGAGGATTATTTTAAAGTCGTCTGCTGCACATGTGTTGTATGTGGGAAAGGGTTAACGCTTTGTCTGATACAGACCATTTCTGACACATGTGCAGAGGAAATGTTCTTAAAAACATTATGGATAAAGGAACAGTTGCTCAAAGTGAGCAATTTCTCCCTTTTCCCATTATCTTTTCATTGTTACATCCATTAAAATAATTCTTTTCAATGTTACTATTATTGATATTTAGCATGAACACCGACTACTATACAAGGATACGGCTACACTGTCCTCGGATATACATATTCAACAGACTATCTATACACATTTACATGCCGAGTCAATGTATTGCGTATATATAGCGAGAATTTTCTCGTTTTCTGCAACATTTTTAAATATATTTCTTGCACTTATATTAAATTTGCACAGACTTACCCATCTTTTTATCCAATATATTTAGTTTTGGATCGTTTAGCTCTAAACTTTAAGAGGCCAATAGATTTACCACACCAGGTTAACCCTTATCCTGCTATACTCGACTTTAAACAACATTTACGTAAGCCTAATTTATCAGATCATACATCTTCATTACATATTAGCCAAGTTAGAAAATGGAACATGTGCTGTCAACTATCGCTATGTCAAGTTGAATCTTGCTAACACTATTGGGGCCTTATTTTAACTGGAGCATGTTGAAACGTTGTCAGAACAATTATTTGATGATATCTATGCTTAGTTCAAATGTAGATCAAGTCCGGCCATGATCTAGGTCACTAGGCCAAATTGAAGGAAAATCATGTGAACACACTAGAGACCGCATTTATTGCTCCAGTAGGTTGAAATCTTTGCCTTGATGATATCCAGGCCAAGTTCGAAACTAGGTCACAATGATAACTTGAAGGAAAAATATTTTAAGCACTCTCGATGCTGAAATATTGTCTTAAGCATGTTGAAACTTTGTTAGAATAAATTATTGGTGATATCTAGACTAAATTTACATACAGGTCATGTCCGGGTTATAAACTAGGTCACTAGGCCAACATTGAAGGAAATCTTGTTAACAATCTAGAGACTGCATTTTTGTTTACATCAGCAGCTTGAAACTTTTTCAGAATGTTGTCTTGATGATATCTAGTTCAAGTTTGAATATGGGTCATGTCGGGTCAAAAGCTATGCCACTAGACCAAATTGAATAACAATCTTGTAAACACTCTGAATGCCGCATTTTGAATTTGAGCATGTTGAAACTTTGTTAGAATGGGTGTTTTGATTGTATCGAGGCTAGGTTTAAACACGACTCTAGTCCGGTCAAGAACTAGGTCACTATGCCAAATTGAAGGAAAAGCTTTTTAACACTTTAATATAGCTTACCGGACCACAAAATGAGTTATTTTGATTGGCTATGTGGTTTGCATAACTCATGTGAGCGATCCAGGGCCATCATGGCCATCTTGTTTACACTAACGACGTATGTATATTGTTATTATATGTATTAGGGTTTACTCTGTTCAAACCGTCTTCTAACACGTAGACATAATTCATTCTTACCCGGATTGAAGGCGACAGATCATTGGTACCAGCTATGTTGAACATATCCAAACATCCGTCTACTGTTTAAGAGTCAATACAGTGTTATATATTTTAGGAACGTGATGGCGAAACTATTCGTACGGACAAGCTCGTCTGGACCGTCAGTAATCGCACGTGCAATTAATCTCCTTATCACATCGTGCGACTCCAATATCTATACGAATTACCTATCATTGAAACAAAACGATCTATTCACTAACTTCTATGTATCTATTGCAGGTATTGTGGAGGATGAGATTAACTACACAGACACAGACGCGTTTGAAGGTGTGGCCGTATCGGATCTATCTCAAGGTAAAAAGTCCGCTCATATCTATACAGTAAAATGTCCGCTCATATCTATACAGTAAAAAGTCCGCTCATATCTATACAGTAAAATGTCCGCTCATATATATACAGTAAAAAGTCCGCTCATATCTATACAGTAAAATGTCCGCTCATATCCATACAGTAAAACGTCCGCTCATATCTATACAGTAAAACGTCCGCTCATATCTATACAGTAAAATGTCCGCTCATATCTATACAGTAAAAAGTCCGCTCATATCTATACAGTAAAAAGTCCGCTCATATATATACAGTAAAAAGTCCGCTCATATCTATACAGTAAAATGTCCGCTCATATCTATACAGTAAAAAGTCCGCTCATATCTATACAGTAAAATGTCCGCTCATATCTATACAGTAAAAAGTCCGCTCATATCTATACAGTAAAATGTCCGCTCATATCTATACAGTAAAAAGTCCGCTCATATCTATACAGTAAAATGTCCGCTCATATCTATACAGTAAAATGTCCGCTCTTATCTATACAGTAAAAAGTCCGCTCATATCTATACAGTAAAAAGTCCGCTCATATCTATACAGTAAAAAGTCCGCTCATATCTATACAGTAAAATGTCCGCTCATATCTATACAGTAAAAAGTCCGCTCATATCTATACAGTAAAATGTCCGCTCATATCTATACAGTAAAATGTCCGCTCATATATATACAGTAAAAAGTCCGCTCATATCTATACAGTAAAAAGTCCGCTCATATCTATACAGTAAAAAGTCCGCTCATATCTATACAGTAAAATGTCCGCTCATATATATACAGTAAAAAGTCCGCTCATATCTATACAGTAAAAAGTCCGCTCATATCTATACAGTAAAATGTCCGCTCATATCTATACAGTAAAACGTCCGCTCATATCTATACAGTAAAATGTCCGCTCATATCTATACAGTAAAACGTCCGCTCATATCTATACAGTAAAACGTCCGCTCATATCTATACAGTAAAATGTTTGTTTGTTGTTTGTATGGTGTATTACGCCACTTTAAACACATTTTCAATTATATCATGGCGTTTCATGATGGGCACTTATACCAGTAGTATTAGTCCATTGATCCTGTCCGCTCATATCTATACAGTAAAATGTCCGCTCATATCTATACAGTAAAAAGTCCGCTCATATCTATACAGTAAAATGTCCGCTCATATCTATACAGTAAAAAGTCCGCTCATATCTATACAGTAAAATGTCCGCTCATATCTATACAGTAAAAAGTCCGCTCATATCTATACAGTAAAAAGTCCGCTCATATCTATACAGTAAAATGTCCGCTCATATCTATACAGTAAAACGTCCGCTCATATCTATACAGTAAAACGTCCGCTCATATCTATACAGTAAAATGTCCGCTCATATCTATACAGTAAAACGTCCGCTCATATCTATACAGTAAAACGTCCGCTCATATCTATACAGTAAAATGTTTGTTTGTTGTTTGTATGGTGTATTACGCCACTTTAAACACATTTTCAATTATATCATGGCGTTTCATGATGGGCACTTATACCAGTAGTATTAGTCCATTGATCCTGACACCAGCGAGTCGTAATGCTAACCAAACAATTCAGAGTGTCATGGGGAAAGCCATCACTCACTACCACTTTTAAAGTCCTTTGTATGATCTGGTCAGGGATCGAACCCGTGACCTCTCGGACGCTCTTCCACTACGCCTCTACGGCGGTAAAGTTAAATGAAAAAGGAAAATATAGTTCAACAGTATTTTTTTTACCTCCTCTAACATAATATTTTTAAATATCAGTGGCTTTCATCTTATTTTCATAGAAGATTCATAGAAGTTTTCCTTCAGGGTGGTGTTAATAACATTCTTACGCAGCAACACTTCTCTATAAGGATCAACTTCCTCAGTCAAAAGGAATAACCTTTCATGATAAAACTGTCTGGTTTATCAGTTTCAACCTAGTATTATCTCATAAGTCTCCATATTTGATAGAAGAAATGGTTTATAAGTATCTGAATGTGATGGACATATTCGCACCTATTCACCTATTCACCTATTCACAAACAATATAGATTTATCTTCAACGATCACCGGCGTTACTTACACTGGGGTAAACGTTTGTTTTCACATTTCTTTTCAGATGAGGACGATGTACAAGTGTCATTGGACCCGTCTGGTTCTAAATCAGCGAAAGTATCAGGTGAAATTATTGTCCCTACACAGAAAGGAATGCAAGAGCTGAACGCGGTTACGCCCAATCTTATAGACGATAGTAGCGGCGGAGGGGTTTACGTCAATATTACGAAAGACGAATTAGTCAAAACAGTTTTTGAGAAAGCGCAAGAAAACACATTACCATCGAAGTATATTTATGCTGGGGATGACGAGTATGCGCAAATTGTTAAATCTGATAAAACTGAAGAAACTTTTGGTGAAAAACAAAAGGAGTCTGTCAATGTCATTCAATCTGATGATAAAGATGTGTCGGATACCACACAGCAAACGGAAACAGTAGATAAAGAGGCAGAAGATATCGCTCAAGACAGTCTGGTACCCGTTGAAGAAAGTATAACAAATGAAACTGTATCTGTACTTGAATGTAAAGCAGCACCAGCTTCATATGAAACAACGTCTTTTGAGGCTGGAGAAGATGTAAATGAAGCTGAAATCAAAAATACAGATAATGGTCAACAAAACCGTACAGCTGCTTACTCAAATGTTATATATTCGGACGTATCATTTGAAGCTGAGTTGAAACAAATTCAGAGTAAAGAAAACAAAATACAGCCGGACAGTGAAAGTGACGCTTATGTTCAATTAGAGCAGCTGGTAAAAGACCATGACGACGTGGCTAAGACGGACAGACCAGTTAATTTGGACATCACGGTAGCAGATAAGAGCAATATTCTTCTTCAAGATTGTGAAACAGAGAATTCGAAAAGTGGCGAACCCGTTACACCCGTTTCACCGACAGTGATTTCGAGAGCTTCTATCAAGCTTTCATTCAAGCCTAAAGTTATCATCATGAAAGAGGTCGGAGTTCAAGCACCTGATATTCACATGCCGCTTGATAAAGAGTTTGATTTCGGCTTCATAAAGGGTAAACCGAACGTTGTGAGTATTGGTGTTCAGGTATCGGACAGTACTGGTTTCACAATGGACAAGTCAAATGACAAGGAAGATTGTTCGACATCAGTCACGCCAACAGCTTACTTCTAATAGAACAGTGCCCATCCAAAAATGTGTAAACCATATGAGCCATTTCACGATATAACCAACATTGTGGACTCTACGTTAAGTATCGACCCGGATCAGCCTAAGCATGCCGCGCAGGCTAACCCAGATATACCTTTTTCGCCTCCTGTGGATTTTCTATTTCAGGAATCATTACACTATACCTCTATCCCCCTGAGACGGAAAGTGTCGGCCCGGATTAACCTGCGCTGATCTGGGTCGATACATTACGCAGAGTCCATAATGTTGGATTTCTCGTGGAACGGCTCATATAAAATTTGCGAATAATTTTTTATTTTGATCTGGATATGTTCTGGTCGCTATTTAGTCATTTGAAGTGTCTAGAAAGTTCTTACAATAATGTACATTTGGATCAGATAGTATAAATTCCCATGTGCAATCAGATCTTTGCTTACACTTATTATGAATACGCCGTGGCTGAATGATTACATAGAAGTGAATACCATTGTATTGTTGTAATAAGATAAACGCCTGCTGTGTCAACGGAAATGGTAAGCCTAGGTCATTACGAATCGTTATGTCTCTGTAGACGACAAAGGCTCCGATATGTTTGTACAGCTGATTATTTTGCTGAGAAGTTACATAGTTCACAATTAAAAATAATTGTGTCATGTTAAATAAAGTAGAACAATTACAATTAGCTCTTTCCCGCATACAAATAAATCTACAACAGACCACTTTGAAAACGTCTACGTAAAAGTAAACAAACTCCCTATAAATATAAAGTATAGTTAGTTATTGAACAGAATTGAATCCCTACAATGTTTTCAAATGTCGTACTATGCCGAGGTGCCAGAAAGCGTCTATTTGTAGAAAAGGGTTAAAGGGATTGTCTCACGTTTTAGGAGTCACAACAAAAATGTTCCTTGATGTATAAACTTTTAGTTCTGACTGAGTAGTATGTGTATGAATGATTCAAGTCTTCAGAGCTGATAACGTGCACCAAAAGCTCACTAAGCCTATCTGGTAACACATACACCACAAACGACATCACAGTATACGGATATATTTTCGAATTTAAACATAACTATTTGCAAATATACTAACTTCTAGTCTAAGAACATTATAGCATATTTAATTTTCAGACCAATAACCGCGACACGGCCTCTTTTAAAATATACCTCTGCTCTAATCAAAATAGCCAATATAAGTAAAAACAAAAGCTCAATTAAAGCAAACGGAAACGACTCTGATCAGACGGGTAGGAATCGAAGGCTTACCTTTGTTTTAAGTTGGAGGTGTCTTTGAAAGCATTTAGACTTAACCGTCTACAATGAAACTTTAATTATACAATAGGGCTGTATACATTGTGGCAACAGGTGAAAACTTTCTCATTTTGCTGTTCTGTTTTTAAAAGTCGTCTGCTGAAGATGCATGGTGCATCGAAATGTATCTGCTCGGAAGAAAGGGTTGATAGACATTAACACATATCTATAACAAGCGTATCACGTTACCAAACGACCAAACATAATAGTTTGATTGAATTTAAACTCTTACCATCACGTGATAAGATTGGTTCACCATGACCTGTATCAATTAACATGTCGCTGCAATTTTATATAGATGTTCAGATGCAATAGAAGTCTTTCTGGCAACTAAACGTCCTTCATGGTGATTTTATACACTTTATTATTAAAAAGACACAACGTACTGTTCTAAAAATAGCACAGATGACCTTGCTTTATTGCAATGAAGATAATGCGTGTGTGTTATTTTACTTACGTCGTTTTGTTTGTTTGCAAATGAAAATTCTGGGTGAAACAAGTGTCGCACTATTTAACCCTTTCTCACATACCGACAATTATGCAGCAGACGACTTTGAAAACATATTGGCACAATTGTGAAATATATCCATAAATAAGAGTTTAATTATGTAATAGAGTTGAAAACATTGAGGCAACCACATAATTATCACGATACTTATCTGACTAACTAGTTAACCACATACATATCACGATACGTATCTGATGAACTAGTTACATAAGACGTTAACCACTTAATATATATCAAAAATGGCATTATGTAGGTATCTGTTGGCAGTAGTGGGCAGTAACATAGACTTGCTTGTATTGACATAAGTATCTGTTAACATCAAAATTAACGATTAATCAGATATTTATTGTTATAATTAAGTGACTAACTAGTTATATAACGTGATAATTAAGTGGTTATGTGGTGCCAGAAGTATGCCACCATAGTTTTGACAAACAATATCAGAAAAAGGGACAATATGGCTAAACTTGCTTAAAAGAAACTCTTTCCATTGTTAAAAAAACTGTGGTAATGGTTTGTTTAAAAATCTGTAAGACATTCGTAAATATTCCGACGTTTTATTGTTAACTACATTTAAACTCATTTACTATCAATATTATCATTGTTATCTGTAATAAATATTTCAGTCTATGTGTTGTTTGATGTTTGTACCTAGTATATCAATGACTTAATCAATGACTACTCAACAAGTTGTTACTAGACTTTTCCGTAATCCCACAAGCGTTCGTAGAACATTATGCTCGCCGTATAACAGTGCTCATTGTTTCTCAATGTGTCAAGAACGCGAATGAAGCAAGCTCTTTCAACAATACAGCATACATCATAGATCATATCAGCCGTTTCGCGAGAAAACCAACATTGTGGACTCTGCGTAAAATATTGACTGGATCAGCCTAAGCATGCCGCGCAGGCTAACCCGGACAGACACTTTTCGCCTCCTGTGGATTTTCTGTTTCAGGAATCATTACTCTTTACCTCTTCTCCCCCTGAGAAGGAATATGTCTGCCCGGATTAGCCTGCGCGGTTTGCGCAGGCTGATCTGGGTAGATACATTACGCACAGGCCATAATGTTGGTTTTCTCGTGGAAAGGCTAATTTATTATTAGATACGCGTATTTATACCTTTTCCGCATATAGACGGAAGTTAACGCAGTTTCAGGGGGCGATTTTTGAAAACATGGTGGTAAAAGATGAAATTGCTCATTTAACCACTATGTTAAAAACAATTTTTCATTGTGTCCAAAGTAGTCTTAGACTTTAAAAATGTTAGTAATGGATTATCCTCATTGTCGCTCAGGAGTGCTGGGTAAGCATTATGAGTGATCCGCTAGTGTCAGAACAAATGGACCAGCATTTCTGGTACTTTACCCAGAAAAACGGCGTGATATAACTGAAACATTGTTGAGAGTGACGTAAAACACCGTAAAAACAAACAAACAAACGAACAAGCAAACAAACACAGTCGTCTGCTACAGATTTGTCGTATATGGGAAACGGTTAATAAAGAAATAGAATTTATAATTTCGAAATAATGTCATCACTGGTGTTATACAAGTAATAACAGATCCTTCTTACTGGACTGATGCCATTGGAGGGTGTGTTTACTTCTGGTCCGGACTCTAGAGTAGGATTTATGCCTATCTAATTTACCCTTTCCTGCTTGTAGACGCATTCTGACGCCTCTGCTGGTCCGGACTCTAGAATAAGATTTATACCTATCTTATTAACCCTTTCTCGCTTGTAGACGCATTCTGACACCTCTGCTGGTCCGGACTCTAGAGGAAGATTTATACCTATCTAAATAACCCTTTCTCGCTTGTAGACGCATTCTGACGACTCTGCTGGTCCGTACTCTAGAGTAAGATTTATACCTATCTAAATAACCCTTTGCCGCTTGTAGACGCCTCTGCTGGTCCGGACTATAAAGTAAGATTTATACCTATCTAATTAACCCTTTCTCGCTTATAGACGCCTCTGCTGGTCCGGACTCTAGAATAAGATTTATGCCTATCTAATTAACCCTTTCTCGCTTGTAGACGCATTCTGACGCCTCTGCTGGTCCGGACTCTAGAGTAAGATTTATGCCTATCTAATTAACCCTTTCTCGCTTGTAGACGCATTCTGACGACTCTGCTGGTCCGGACTCTAGAGTAAGATTTATACCTATCTAATTAACCCTTTCTCGCTTGTAGACGCATTCTGACGCCTCTGCTGGTCCGGACTCTAGAGTAAGATTTATGCCTATCTAATTAACGTTTTCTCGCTTGTAGTCGCATTCTGACGCCTCTGCTGGTCCGGACTCTAGAGTAAGATTTATACCTATCTAATTAACCCTTTCCCGCTTGTAGACGCATTCTGGCGCCTCTGCTGGTCCGGACTCTAGAGTAAGATTTATGCCTATCTAATACACCCTTTCTCGCTTTTAGACGCATTCTGACGCCTCTGCTGGTCCGGACTCTAGAGTAAGATTTATGCCTATCTAATTAACGTTTTCTCGCTTGTAGTCGCATTCTGACGCCTCTGCTGGTCCGGACTCTAGAGTAAGATTTATACCTATATAATTAACCCTTTCCCGCTTGTAGACGCATTCTGGCGCCTCTGCTGGTCCGGACTCTAGAGTAAGATTTATGCCTATCTAATTAACCCTTTCCCGCTTGTAGACGCCTCTGCTGGTAGAGTAGTCGTAGAGCGTCTGCCTCGGTAAAAGGAGATATAGCTCATAATGAAAGATACATCTTGACTGATGCCAATGAAGGGTGTGTTTACTTCTGGTCCGGACTCTAGAGTAAGATTTATGCCTATCTAATTAACCCTTTCTCACTTGTAGACGCATTCTGACGCCTCTGCTGGTCCGGACTCTAGAGTAAGATTTATGCCTATCTAATTAACCCTTTCCCGCTTGTAGACGCCTCTGCTGGTAGAGTAGTCGTAGAGCGTCTGCCTCGGTGAAAGGAGATATTGCTAATAATGGCAGATCCATCCTGACTGATGCCATTGAAGGGTGTTTGTACGTCTGGTCCGGACTCTAGAATAAGATTTATACCTATCTAAAAAAACCTTTCCCGCTTGAAGACGCAATTCTAACGCCTCTGCAGCAGACGACTTTTGAAAACATTATGGCAAAAGGAGAAATTGCTCATAATGAACAATTTGTCCATTTGCCACAATGTTTTCAACTTGATTAAATAATAATCATTTCATTTAAATAGTTTTTCCATATTTTTGTTTAGATAATTACAAAGTGCAGTGTTATTGTCTGTGAGAAAAGGTTAACATCAGACCTAAACTTCGCTGCAATAGCAGACGCTTGTTTTCGCATGTACCGAAGTATGTTGGTCTGATTTCAATGAGATTGCATATGTGCCAAGCATAAACCTTTGTGATGCGTAGTGAACGTTGATTGTTTGGGGTTTAACGCCGTTTTCAACATTTTTAAGTAATATCACGGCAACCAGTTCACCTACTCATGTGTTTCCTGGCTATCTTACACCAGTACTCCACACAACATTCTTTCCAAGCAACTGGCTGCTTTTCCACATATACTGTTAGCCCATTGGTGGAAGACGAATAACGCTTGTCACAGTGACTTTCGTCAAACGTGGGAAAGAATGTTGGCCGAGCTGGGGTTCGAACTCACAACCCCTTGATTGACAGCTCTAGTCGCTATCGACTGAGCTACCGGGGCTCGGCCGTAGTAAATGTAAATAAGCGTATACTGTGCATGTAGTATCAGTCAACTAACATATAAAGACTTCACACAATTTGCCCAATTTCATTGAATACTATAAGCACATATATGCACGCTTTTATTAGTGACATGTGAGCAATTCCCGCCATACTGCACCAGGGGGTGTAGTGGTAGATCGTCTGCCTCGGGTAAGGGAGATCGCGGGTTCGATCCCTTGCCGGGTCATACTAAAGACTTTTCAAATGGTAGTAATGGTTGCCCTCCAGTGCACTCAGGGATAGCTGGTGTCAAGTTAAATGGACCAGTGAAACTAGAACGCCGTGAAATCACTGAAACATAGTTGAAAGCGGCGTAAAATACGAAACAAAGAAACCAACATACTGCAAGATTTATGAACAAGCAAGGGGGTGGGCGGAGGTGTGGAGATTATGAATCAACGTGTTTACAACACACATTAAACAATAGGTTGCTCGTTTATATACATTGAAACATTGAGAAACGATATTCTTCATCAATGTATACAAACTATGACAGATCCAGACAATGATTTCAGGTGGGAAAAAATACCTATTCATTCTTAAACTCAGCTAAGGATAAAATGAGTCAAGAGTTAAGCGTGGTGTCAACTGGAGATGAATGAAAAGTGCCAAGCCAACGAAAGAAGAAATTGAGAAACTTGATAAAAATATATCGAGCATGAAAATATATCGAGCCCGCTTAAAAGACCAGTCAATTGTATCAGTCCATACTTTGTCAAGTAGAAGTTATACAAAAAGAAATTATACATCTTGGCTTTGCACCATGGTGAAAATGTGAGCCAATTTATCTGTAAAAGAAGATTTCCAAATGCAAGCAGTAGTAACAGCAAGCACGCACCTACACTGGTATGTCATCGACAAATATTAAATTGCATTCATTGCTCATCGGAGGCCGTTGTAAAAAAATGTCAATATTTTCTTGCTGAAGTTTTTGTTATACTCTGCACTTCTGCAAATACTAAGTAATGTTTGAGCCTCTTTAGATGTGTAGTGGATTCCGAAACGAATTCAACCAGACATGCAAGGTTTCAGAAAAGATATATAAAGGGAAGCCACTAATGTGAATAACAACAAATAAAGTACTGGTCATCTCCCTTTGACCATATATTTCTTCCAAGATGTAAATACTTTTAATTATTAGTAAATATATATGTCTGGATAAGCAAGCCACAAGCTACATGTTTTATGTGTTTTACGTGCTCAAAGTTAATACAGAAATATCAGGACAAACACTACACACACTACAACAAAGAGAGATATCTGAAAAACAAACAATGACCAAAAGGAGTTATTGATCTTGCGCACTGAAATTCAACAAATTACAAGATATCTATATAACTCAGAACAACACAAAACATTACATACACCTTATCAATGTTATTATTATCTTAGAAATTTGTAGTCTAGTTTCCAAACCAGCGTTACAACACCTTTTAGCACAAGCCACACGAACATCGACTTTGGGAGGGTTTGAAATTAATCACACGTCTACGATCGGATGGCGTCACTATATAATTGTGTGTGGTAGAATCCGTTCTTATGGGATATCTAGGCGACTTGGGTGACCGAATGGCGGACAGGAAAGATCCTGAACATTCTTCAAGGAGGTGCAAACTGGTCTCGGTCTTCGCTGGTCGCAAATCAAGAACTATCCCTTCTTCCCATGGTACGTTTTATGATTTGTTTTATTGGGTTTGTATGCCGCTTTTAACATTATTTCAGTTACATCACGGCGACAGTTCACTTATTCATGATCCCTGGGTAAACAAACCAGTACTAGGCTAGAAAATGTGCCTTGCCCAAGGGCACTCCACCATGACCGCACGTTTTATGAAGTCTACAAGTAGGTCAACTTGTGATGTTTCACGAAGATCAGCCTGCACATCTAATCCTTGTCTACATATAGGTCAACTTGTAATGTTTCACGAAGATCGGCCTGCACATCTAATCTTGTTCTACACCGTTCGCTATTCATGTATTTTTATGAATTTAGCTGGATACGGGTTAATATAAGTTTGAAAATTTAATAAAAAAATAAATATAATCCCCGAAACATTATCTTATTCTTTTATCTACTTTTATCTAGTCACATTTCCTATAAATGCTTAATTCTACTCAAATATAATATAACAGACAAAATCTTCTAAAACGAGTCAAGTCCAATACACACATATATGGCTATATAATTACACAAAATATTATATATAACTCACATGTAGTTTCTCCTTTAGTCACCAATGTATCTTGAAGATGCGTCATTTGAAGTCGACATCATCAGAGAAAAGGTTAGACAGACCAATTAAATAAACATAAAATAACTATATATTGGTTTACATTCGACTCTTTCTTTATATAGAAAAAAACAATACTAAAACAGGTTCTACTAAGTGTTCCTTTTTGGTTTTCGACCTTTTAGGTTTTGGTCCTTTCTGACCCCGATTCCAAAGGAGGAACTTATCTTTAAACATGTGTCTCAGAAACTGTGATTTATTTTTGTATATATATATACATAATACACATAGCATTTATATATGATAACCTTGATTCTCAGACAATCATCAAGGAGATGACAACATTTAGGAAATAGAAACAAAAGAAGTATTATAACTGTTCGATGTTGTAGTGGTTAGAACATCCGCCATTTCGCTCATCTTTTCTTTGAAATCAGTTCGATGTTGTAGTGGTTAGAACATCCGCCATTTCGCTCATCTTTTCTTTGAAATCAACTCGGTGGTGCAGTTCGGTGGTGTAGTGGTTAGAACATCCGCATCGAGAGCGAGAGACAAGGTATTGATCCCTCATCGACTCACACCGAATATTTAAAAAAAAAAACCCAGATAGTAGAAGCTTCTTACCTTGGCGCTTAGTGTTGCGGGGATGGCATTACTTCTAATGCGTATGTATCAATAATACGTTATCTGAGGTACTACTAATGCGCATGTAACAGGAATACGTTATCTGAGGTACTATACATGCACATGTATCAGGAATACGTTATCTGAGGTACTACTTATGCGCATGTATCAGGAATACATTATCTGAGGTACTATTAATGCGCATGTATCAGGCATACGTTATCTGCGGTACTATTAATGCGCATGTATCAGTACTACGTTATCTGAGGTACTTCTAATGCGCATGCATCAGGAATACGTTATCTGAGGTACTACTAATGCGCATGTATCAGTAATACTTATCTGAGGTACAAATAATGCGCATGTATCAGGAATACGTAATATGAGGTACTACTAATGCGCATGCATCAGGAATACGTTATCTGAGGTACTACTAATGCGCATGTATCAGTAATACGTTATCTGAGGTACTACTTATGCGCATGCATCAGGAATACGTTATCTGAGGTACTATTAATGCGCATGCATCAGGAATACGTTATCTGAGGTACTATTAATGCGCGTGTATCAGTAATACGTTATCTGAGGTACTATTAATGCGCATGCATCAGGAATACGTTATCTGCGGTACTATTAATGCGCATGTATCAGTAATACGTTATCTGAGGTACTACTAATGCGCATGCATCAGGAATACGTTATCTGAGGTATTACTAATGAGCATGTATCAGTAATACGTTATCTGAGGTACTACTAATGCGCATGCATCAGGAATACGTTATCTGAGGTACTATTAATGCGCATGCATCAGGAATACGTTATCTGAGGTACTATTAATGCGCATGTATCAGGAATACGTTATCTGAGGTACTACTAATGCGCATGTATCAGGAATACGTTATCTGAAGTACTATTAATGAGCATGTATCAGGAATATGTTATCGGAGGTACTATTAATGAGCATGTATCATGAATACGTTATCCGAGGTACTATTAATGCGCATGTATCATAAATACGTTATCCGAGGTACTTCTAATGCGCATGTATCAGGAATACGTTATATGAGGTACTATTAATGCGCATGTATCAAAAATACGTTATATGAGGTACTACTAATGCGCATGTATCAGGAATACGTTATATGAGGTACTATTAATGCGTATGTATCAGGAATACGTTATCTGAGGTACTATTAATGCGCATGTATCAGGAATACGTTATCTGAGGTACTATTAATGCGCATGTATCAGGAATACGTTATCTGAGGTACTATTAATGTGCATGTATCAGAAATACGTTATATGAGGTACTACTAATGCGCATGTATCAGGAATACGTTATATGAGGTACTATTAATGCGTATGTATCAGGAATACGTTATCTGAGGTACTATTAATGAGCATGTATCAGGAATACGTTATATGAGGTACTATTAATGCGCATGTATCAGGAATATGTTATCCGAGATACTACTAATGCACATGTATCAGGAATACGTTATCTGCGGTACTAATAATGTGCATACATCAGGAATACGTTATCTGAGGTACTACTAATGCGCATGTATCAGGAATACGTTATATAAGGTACTATTAATGAGCATGTATCAGGAATACGTTATATAAGGTACTATTAATGAGCATGTATCAGGAATACGTTATATGAGGTACTACTAATGCGCATGTATCAGGAATACGTTATCTGAGGTACTATTAATGCGCATGTATCAGGAATATGTTATCCGAGATACTACTAATGCACATGTATCAGGAATACGTTATCTGCGGTACTAATAATGTGCATACATCAGGAATACGTTATCTGAGGTTCAATGAATGCGCATGTATCAGGAATACGTTATCTGCGGTACTACTAATGCGCATTTATTAGGAATACGTTATCTGAGGTTCAATAAATGCGCATGTATCAGGAATACGTTATCTGAGGTACTATTAATGCGCATGTATCAGGAATACGTTATCTGCGGTACTACTGATGCGCTTGTATCAGGAATACGTTATCTGCGCATGTATCAGGAATACGTTATCTGAGGTACTACTAATGCGCATGTATCAGTAATACGTTATCTGAGGTACTACTTATGCGCATGCATCAGGAATACGTTATCTGAGGTACTATTAATGCGCATGCATCAGGAATACGTTATCTGAGGTACTATTAATGCGCGTGTATCAGTAATACGTTATCTGAGGTACTATTAATGTGCATGCATCAGGAATACGTTATCTAAGGTACTATTAATGCGCATGTATCAGGAATACGTTATCCGAGGTACTATTAATGTGAATGTATCAGGAATACGTTATCTGAGGTACTATTAATGCACATGTATCAGGAATACGTTATCAGAGGTACTACTAATGCGCATGTATCAGGAATATGTTATCTGAGGTACTACTAATGCGCATGTATCAGGAATATGTTATCTGAGGTACTATTAATGCGCATGTATCAGGAATACGTTATCTGAGGTACTACTAATGCGCATGTATCAGGAATACGTTATCTGAGGTAATATTAATGCGCATGTATCAGGAATACGTTATCTGAAGTTCAATAATGCGCATGTATCAGAGGTACTATTAATACGCGTGTATCAGGAATACGTTATCTGAGGTACTATTAATGTGCATGTATCAGGAATACGTTATCTGAGGTACTATTAATGTGCATGTATCAGGAATATGTTATCTGAGGTACTATAAATGCACATGTATCATGTTATCTGCAGTACTATTACCTTACAGGACAAGAGGACCGTGATGGTCCTTAATCGCTCACATGATTTCATAGAAATCACTTAGTTTTCAATGTGCAACGCCCCTTGGTGATTAATCAGAAAGCATGAAATGTCATCTTTATCAGGGATATACTGTAATAATATAGTACAGGTAACTGATCCGAAATACATTTGAAATAAAAGGTTTGGTGATTAATGACAAACCATGAGTCTGACAAGCTGTGATTTATTCCTGAATATATACATAATACAAAGATAATTTACAGAATTAAGGAAAATAATTCCATTCATTAAGCAGATGAATGTTGAAAACATTGTGGGAACTTAAAACATAAAACATCGACTATAAGTGCTACTTTCCAAACAATAATTAACCTGTTTTCCTAATAACTTCTACATATGAGCTGATTGGGGAATTTGTTACAAATGTTTAAAGTCAAGAATCCAGGGACGTAGATAAGCGTCCCTGAAGAATCTGATCAGACTGTACAGACACACAGACTCATTAGATCCTTCAATGTCCACCTTAAACAGTTTAGAAATAGTTTATGTGTATCCACACAACCTCAGTACATACAAATGTACATTATAATAAAGATATACATAATACAAGTCATAACAAATTGTATAAATGTCTCAGCCCTGTCTTCACAAATGTACATTACAAGAAAGTTCTAGATATACAAGTCGCACCAAACATATCATATTGTATAAAACAAGAGGGCCATGATGTCCCTGGATCGCTCACCTGATTTCTTTCTTCTCTTTAGCTATATAAGCCCCGCCCCCTGTCGACCATAGTTTCCGACCAATCAGCTTGGCTTGAAGGAATCTGATAGAAGGTCAACCTAGGAACATTTCTACAAAATTATTTGAAAATACGCCTGACACTTTTGGAGGAGAAGATTTTTTAAGTTTTCACTATAACCATATAATGCAAAATAGCCCTGCCCACTGGCGGCCATGTTTTTCGACCAATCAACATGGCTTGAAGGAATCTGATAGTGGGTGACTTAAGGAACATTTCTACAAAATTATTTGAAAATCGGCCTGACACTTTTGGAGAAGAAGATTTTTTAAGATTTCACTATAGCCATAAAATGTTAAAATAGCCCCGCCCCCCTGGCGGCCATGTTTTTCGAACAATCAACATGGCTTGAAGGAATCTGATAGTGGGTCACTTAAGGAACATTTCTACAAAATTATTTGAAAATCGGCCCGACACTTTCGGGGGAGAAGATTTTTTAAGTTTTCACTATAGCCATATAAGGCAAAATAGCCCCGCCCCCTGGTGGTCATGTTTTTCGACCAATCAACATGGCTTGAAGGAATCTGATAGAGGGTCATCCAGGGAACATTTCTACAAACTTATTTGAAAATCGGCCTGACACTTTGGGAGGAGAAGATTTTTTAAGTTTTCACTATAGCCATATAAGGCAAAATAGCCCCGCCCCCCCTGGCGGCCATGTTTTTCGACCAATCAATGTGGCTTGAAGGAATCTGAAAGTGGGTCACTTAGGGAACATTTCTACCAAATTATTTGAAAATCGGCCTGACACTTTCGGAGAAGAAGATTTTTTAAATTTTCACTAGTTTTTTTCGTTTCGTTGCCATGGCAACCAGAATTCTGCATGGATCCCAAAATTTTTAAGGAATTCTCGTGAGGACATTGAGAGGATGCTTTCTGTGAAGTTTCATCCCAGTTGACCCACCGGTTACAGAGGAGAAAATGTTGACGGACGACGGACGCCGGACCTTGAGCACTTCGTGCACAGGTGAGCTAACAAAAAGCAAATGTTAAGACAAGTTTACGTGTAGATAAGTTTATGTCTGTGCATTGTTGTAATCAGATCAGAATACACAATGCTTGTTAGAAGTTTCCTTTTATTTTACCAATGGACGTATGATAATTAAAATGCGTGGAGATGCAGGTTGCTCTGGATCTACACTGATCACAAATACCAAGTGCTTTGCTTTCATAGCACACAGGCCTGGGAGTTTATGATACGTATATCTGCTTGTCAAATAGTTAATTATGTATGAATATAGTAAACAAACACATCTGTCCGTCATCTGTTTCCTCATTTTAGCAGTTTCTTTTAGGTTTCAAACCAGTTTATTTTGTTGCAATGTAATTAACAGAAAATGTTCATACTATGTTCTATACAATTTGAGTTTCTATACACTATTTGCAAATAAGCATCTTTTGTAATTGACAGAACGGTTAATTTGATGGTGTATATACATTTTGCGTTTCTACACACTTTGTATTCCTTTGCAATAAACAGAAAATATATATGCTATGGTGCATAAAATAAGTGTTTCCACATACTTTGCAATTAACACTAACTTTCCATTCTATTGTGCATGAAGTGAGTGTTTCCTCACACTTTGCAATAAACATTAAGTTTCCGTTCTATGATGTATACAGTTAGAACAACAAGAGCTGTCCTTAAGACAGCATGCTCGACTATTGGCTGATTCATACTAAAGTAAACAGTGTTTAATAAGATAGTTGCTAGATAGTATTAAATATGGCCATAATGGGTGATTGTTTTATTTTGAAAGATGAGCATGCACGAGCAAAACTGCAACGCCGACACAAATGCGACTACAATGGCCCTCCTTATTCTTCGAAGTCAAACTAAAAAAAAAAAGTATTTTAAAAAAAAATGAGATATGCAACTAGATGAAACCTTCTAAATGTGGCCCTGTTCCTATACTTGTTATGCTTTATGCAGATTTATTTGGTAAAAATATTTTAGTATGAACATTGGATGTATAATTTTGATGCTAAATTGAAAACATCATAGGAAAAGGAAAACAATATAATTCTGGGAAATTTCGCATCTTATTGATATTATATTGAAAACTGAATGTAAACAAGTAAAGCAAGAAAAGGGTGAAGTGACTGTGTTGCAAAAATATATTCCTCCTTTCCCAACAATGATATCAACCAACTCTGTAGCAAAAGTAAACTTCCATTTTTTTTTTAAATTATCTTAATTACTCCCCAGATGTGTTGAGAGTCGATGCCTTTAACGATTTCATATTGTCCACTCAGGTGATCTAAAAATTATCATTCCGGGAAATTTCTCGTATAAACAAGAGCACCGCGTATGGCACAGACGCTCGACTGATAGGGAGAAAACAGAAAAAAAAAATGAGCTAAACAAAAAACCTTAACCGGACGACCACGCCGTCGCCGACGCCGACGCAAGGGTCATGACAATAGCTCTCGTTTTTTTCAAAAGTCGAGCTAAAAACCACATGCAATTAGCAGGGAAAGGGTGGAGTGACCGTGCTTCACACATATAATATCCTTGGTAGTTAGCACAAACATACATATAGTGAAATAGCTGAACACAACAACATTAAAACTCTCAGAAGTGAATCAAGTAACATTAAACCCCTTCCTTGTTAAAGATGACACTTCTGCAGTTGACAACTAGGACAAACATTGTACGAGAGAGGAAACACTGCACACTTCCTCCTTTTCCCACACATTTCAACTCTGTATCAAACATTTCCCTTTTCCAGCTATTACAATTACTCCCCAGATGTACTGAGAGTAGATTTTTCAAAGAATTTCATATTGAGTCCTTTACCACATACAGACGCATTCGGATGTCTATGAAGGGTCAGGTAGGCATACGTTGGCATACATCACAGGTCACTTTTTATACTTTGTCAAACATCACAGGTCATTTTAATTTATGCAATGAAGTGGGAGGAGTTAAAACAATAATTGACAGGTGTCCCGTCTGTTTACACATATTATATCAGTTAAAGTTTATCGATGAAGTGTTTATAAATAGAAATGTAAACTACAAATGGAGGACTAACAAGGGAAATAACTTTTTTAAATTCTTATTTCTTTTCTTCGAAGTTTGACGTCAAATTAAATAAAGATTTTTTAAAACGAATTTCAGAGAGGCCAATATTCTTTGCATCTTCTGAACCTTTATTAAGTACAGCACACGCCTCTTTATTTCGTATTATTGTACGTATGTTTTTTACAGATTTAACTTTTTAAATTAACCCCTGATGTTTGTCAACCAAAATAGTACGTTGACAAACACCACAGGACATTCTCCTTCAGTTCAATCTCTCAACACACATGTTCTAGTTGATGGCTTTGTGCATTGGGAAAATGCATTGCACGGCACGCATGTGAACAGACCCTAAATACATTACATATGCGTAAATATTACCCCTGGTGTTTGTCAACGTATAACTGAAACCAAAACTATACGTAAACATATGCGTGAAAATGACGCCTGGTGTTTGTCAACGTATAAAGTTAACACAAATTATACGTAACATCACAGGACATTCTCCTTCAGTTCAATATCTCCATACACTTATTCTAGATGATGGCTGTCTGTATGGGGGAAATACATTGTAGGAAACGAACTCGCATGCACAAATCACATATGAATGTATATTGTTTTATGGCGCATCGACAGCTAAGGTCATTTAGCGCGCAATTAAATATAATTATTCATGATCCCTGGGTAAACAAACCAGAACTAGGATAGAAGATGTGCCTTGCCCAAGGGCACTCCACCATGACCGAATTGACGCGACTGGGGATCGAACCCTGTTTCGAAATCCCCGACGCTAACCACTCGACCACAGCGGATTCCACACACAAATCACATGTACACACGGACATATGAACATACCCTAAATACAAAACATGCATGAAAACAACCCTTGATGTTTGTCAACGTATACATTTCCCCAAAAACATACGTTGACAAACATCACATGACATTCTCCTTCAGTTCAATCTCTCCATACACTGATTCTAGTTGATAACTTTCTGCATGGGGGAAATGGATTGTAGGGCACGGTCTCGATTGAAATTATCACATGTACACACGTACATATAAACTGACATTAAACGCATAATATATGCGTGAAAAAGACCCCTGATGTTTGTGAACGTATAAATTTCACCAAAAATATACGTTGACAAACATCACATGACATTTTCTTCAGATCAATCTCTCCTTTCACTGATTCTAGTTAATGGCCTTCTGCATTGAGGAAATGCATTGGAGGGCACGAACACGTGTGAGATGATCACAAATATACTTATGAACAAACCCTAAATACATATCATGCATACAAACGACTCCTGATGTTTGTCAACGTAAAAAATACACCAAAAGATATACGTTGACAAACATCACAGGACATTCTCTTCAGATCAATCTCTCTATACACTGATTCTAGAGGAAGGTCAGGGAAATGCATTGTAGGGCACGAACTCGTATTTAATTATCACATATACACACGTACATATTCACAGACCCTAAATACATAACTTATGCGTGAAAATGACCCCTGATGTTTGCCCGGTTTGGCCACGTATAGAGTTAACCAAAACTATACGTTGCCAAACATCACAGGACATTCTCCTTCAGTTCAATGTCTCCATACACTGATTACTAGTTGACGGCTTTCTTCATGGGGGAAATGCATTGTAGGGCACGAACACGTATACAATGATCACATATACACATGTATCTATGACCAGACCCTTAATACATAACATGCATGAAAACGACCTCTGATGTTTGTCAACGTATACATTTCACCAGAAATATACGTTAACAAACATCACAGGACATTCTGCTTCAGCTCAATCTCTCCATACACTGATTGTAGTCGATGGCTTTCTGCATGAGGAAAATGCATTATAAGGCACGAACACGGAAAAAAAGGATCATATATAGACACGTACTTATGAACAAACCCTAAATACATAAAATGCGTAAAAATGACCCCTGATGTTTGTCAACGTATACAGTTAACCAAATATATACGTTGACAAACATCACAGGACATTCACTTATTCTAGTTAATGGCTTTCTGTATGGGGGAAATGCATTGTAGGGCACGAACACGTATGAAACGATCACATATACACACGTATATATTAACAGATCCTAAGTAGACAACATATGCGTGGAGATTACCCCTGGTGTTTACCAACGTATGAAGTAAACCAAAGCAATACGTTGACAAACATCACAGGACATTCTCCTTCAGGTGAATATCTCCATACAGTGTTTCTAGGTAAAGCATTGAAATTGACCCCTGACGTTTGTAAAAGTATAACGTAAACCGAAATTATACGTTGACAAACATCACAGGTCATTCTCTTTCAGATCAATATCTCCATACACTGTTTCTAGGTAAAGCTTTGAAATGACCCCTGATGTTTGTCAAAGTATAACGTAAACCAAAACTATACGTTGACAAATATCACAGGTCATTCTCCTTCAGATCAATATCTCCAAACACTGTTTCTAGATAAAGCTTTGAAATGACCCCTGATGTTTGTCAAAGTATAACGTAAACCAAATATATACGTTGACAAACATCACAGGTCATTCTCTTTCAGATCAATATCTCCATACACTGTTTCTAGGTAAAGCTTTGAAATGACCCCTGATGTTTGTCAAAGTATAACGTAAACCAAATATATACGTTGACAAACATCACAGGTAATTCTCCTTCAGATCAATATCTCCATACACTGTTTCTAGGTAAAGCTTTGAAATGACCTCTGATGTTTGTCAAAATATAACGTAAACCAAAACTATACGTTGACAAACATCACAGGTCATTCTCCTTCAGATGAATATCTCCATACACTGTTTCTAGGTAAAGCTTTGAAATGACCCCTGATGTTTGTCAAAGTATAACGTAAACCAAATATATACGTTGACAAACATCACAGGTCATTCTCCTTCAGATCAATATCTCCATACACTGTTTCTAGGTAAAACTTTGAAATGACCTCTGATGTTTGTCAAAGTATACATTTCACCAAAACTATACGTTGACAAACATCACAGGTCATTCTCCTTCAGATCAATATCTCCATACACTGTTTCTAGGTAAAGCTTGGAAATGACCCCTGATGTTTGTCAAAGTATAACGTAAACCAAATATATACGTTGACAAACATCACAGGTCAATCTCCTTCAGATCAATATCTCCATACACTGTTTCTAGGTAAAGCTTTGAAATGACCTCTGATGTTTGTCAAAGTATAACGTAAACCAAACTATACGTTGACAAACATCACAGGTCATTCTCCTTCAGATCAATATCTCCATACACTGTTTCTAGGTAAAGCTTTGAAATGACCTCTGATGTTTGTCAACGTATAACGTAAACCAAATATATACGTTGACAAACATCACAGGTCATTCTCCTTCAGATCAATATCTCCATACACTGTTTCTAGGTAAAGCTTTGAAATGACCTCTGATGTTTGTCAAAGTATAATGTAAACCAAAATTATACGTTGACAAACATCACAGGTCATTCTCCTTCAGATCAATATCTCCATACACTGTTTCTAGGTAAAGCTTGGAAATGACCTCTGATGTTTGTCAAAGTATAACGTAAACCAAACTATACGTTGACAAACGCAACAGGACCTTCTCCTTCAGATCAATTTCTCCGTACACTGACTCTAGTTGATGGCTTTCTCTATGGGGGAAATGCATTGTAGTCTACGAACAGGTGTGAAGTCATCACATATACACAGGTACTTTGAACAGACCCTAAATACACAACACATGCGTGAAAACGGCCCCTGATGTTTGTCATACACTGATTCTAGTTGATGGCTTTTTGCATGTGGGAAATGCACTGTAGTGCACGAACAGGTGTGAAGTCATCACATATACACAGGTACATATGAACAGACCCTAAATATACAACACATGCGTGAAAACGACCCCTGATGTTTGTCAACGTATACATTTCAACAAAACTGTACGTTCACAAACAGCACAGATCATTCTCCTACAGTTCAATGTGTCCATATACTGATTCTCGTTGATTGCTGTCTGCATGGGGAAAATGCATTTTAGGGCACAAACACGTATGGAATGATCACATATACAAACGTACATATGACCAGACCCAAAATACATTACATATGCGTGAAAACGTATACAACTCACAAAGGATATACGTTGACAAACATCACAGGAGATTCTAATTTAATTCAATAATTCCATTCACAGGTTATAGTTGATGGCTTTTTCCGTGACCTTTTAGTAGTGAAGACAATACAGAATGACTGTGGCCAACAACAGGGTTCTAATAGTACATATAATACCTAACCAGTGCGGTCAATTGCAAGATTCTAGTACTAGAGGAAATAAAGTATTACAGCGGCCAACTATAAGCTTTTAGTACTACAGACAGGAAAGAATTATTATTGTGGCCAACCGCAAGTTCCTAGTAATACATGCAATACAGAATAACTCCAATTTTCTAGTACTACAGAGAGGAAAGAATCACTGTGGTCAACCGCAAGCTTTTAGTAGAAGTGAATATACATAATCACTTTCGCAAACCGCAAGCTCCTAGTCCTTTCTGCATGGGGTGAATTAGCTGTAGGGCACACATACGCATGCAATGATTACATATACACACGTACATATAAATAGACCCTGAATCAATAATATATGCGTGAAAATGATCCCTGTTGATATTTGTCACATATACCACTCACCAAAGATATACGTTGACAAACATCACAGGACATTCTATTTCAGTTAGATCTTTCCATTTACAGGTTATAGTTGATGGCTTTCGCCGTGAAGGAAATGTAATGTATGGCGACACACGTATAAACCTAGACCAAAGTACATTACATTTGCGTAAAAACGACCCGTGTTGTTTGCCAACGTGTTAATTTCACCAAAAATATACGTTGACAAACCTCACAGGAGATTCTTTTTCATTTCAATTTTCCATACAAAGATTCTAGTTGATGGCTTTCTAAATGAGAAAAATGCTTTGTAGAAATTATCACATATACAATCGTATTCATGAATAATTCCTTAGTACATAATATGCGTAAAAAGACCCCTGCTGTCTGTTAACATATACAGTTAACCAAAACTATACGTTGACAAGCATCACCGGACATTCTCTTGAGTTCAATCTCTCTGATTCTAGTTTCGGACTTTATGTATAGGTACCTTTATGTATAGGGGAAATGCATTGTAGCGCAAGGCCTTTTTTAGATTACAATACACTAAATCAAATTCCTTCTTTGTTTCCATATAAATCGACCTGTTTCAGTCCTAAATTGTCATACTGTGATAGCGTTTCTCAAGTAGAACACCATATATCGTCGAAAAGAAAATGTAGGGTCATGCATTAGCATGACAGAACTCACGAGGCGACCGTCATTTTTGACAAAATATGGCCCGGACAAACCGGTGTTTAGCATTCTCTACTTTCACTTTCAAACAAGGTCAAACTTTAAAAAGTGATCAAATCAATCACAATGCATTGAAATTCAATATATATTTAGTACTGGTGACGACTCATTTCTACACAATCAAAGGTTTATTTATGGACTGTATATCAGCTAGTCAGTGAGGATGTATTTAGTGTAATTTAATTTTGGCACAGAGGTAGCCAGAGGTAGAGCGTCGGCCTCTTGTGTCAACGGTCCCGGGTTCGAGTCCCGTGATGAGCGGGTTCTACCTAGGTTTTTTTTCCACACAAACGGCGCGAGTACTGGTTAAGTATCCAAGAAGCAGACATCGAGCGTAATTAATATAAGCTTAAAGCTTGTTTCGCAATCGATGTAAAATAAATAAGTTTAAACTAAACTAACCTTTTAGCACAAATCGCTGAGATTGTGTTTCTCTGAAACTTTACACATTAATTGGAAATCATGAAAAAAATTCAAATGATCTTGCAGGACAAATCCCAAAAGTCGATATATATAAGTTTTAAAAATTATGTTATTAATTCGAATATATATATATATATATATATATATACGAGTATATATATTTATATACTAGCCGCAATAGCTCAGTCGGTAGCGGCGAGGGCTGTCAATCCTGGGATCGTGAGTTCTAATCCCGCCTCGGCCAACATTCTTTCCGACGTTTGACAAAAGTCAATGCGACATGCGTCATTTGTCGTTTACAAATGGGCTTAGTCTATGTGGAAAAGCAGCCAGTTGCTTTAAAAGAATGTTGTGTGTTGTACTGGTCTGAGAAAACAAGGAAATGCATGAACTGGCCGCCGTGATATGACTGAAAAAATTGTTAAAAACGGCGTTAAACCCAAATTAATCCATTAATCCATTTACTAGGTTCTTACATTCACAAAGAAACAAATTGTTTAAAAGTTTATTCAAAGTTAAGCATACAAATGAAAAGATCGAGTTCAAATTAGCTGTTTAGTATTTTTATTGATTCAAGTCATATTTCATTAAGCAAATCTTAAGTCCAAAACAATTGACTTGTTAATTTTTTTTTTTTTTTCATAAGTTTCGTAGTTACTAAATCAATCTGCAACTATTATATTTATAAATTGCAGGCGTTGTTGCTGATAGAGAAGAACATCATTAACACTTTCCTGAAACGAAAAAGGTAAAGTGGTGATAACTGCATTATACAACTGATAATTGTAATTATGTACAGTCATATGTTGATAACATTCAATTAATATTGAACTCTGAAAGAGTAAGTCACATCACATGAGTCAGCAAGTGTTGTGTATTTTAAAAACCATATTTTAGGTTATGTTCCACAAAATGTGTTCTCTTATGTCAGTGGTATATCTTTCACATACGTTTTTACTTTCATTTCAGTATTTATAGCTTTCGAACAGAGATATATGGAATAGCCAACGCACATCTTAAACACCTCTGTGAACAGGACAATCTGTAAGTTTGGTTCATTCTGATTAGTACATATATTCCACATATTCTATGTTATGCCAGGCGCATATATATTACAGATCAATTAACATGCATACCTATACATATTAGCATTTGATTAGTTTTTAAATTACTAATGCATAATAATATAAATTAGTCAATATGTGTAGCTGTTCGTTCTGTTTTAAAGAATCAAATTTATTGTATCTCATTCAAACTTTTACAGTATTTAGATATTCATGAGTGTATTCTATCGAAAACAAGCCAGATCCGCCCATGCATGACTGGAATTGTCAAAATAGAATTGCTAAAATAGAGCTTGTTAACACAATACAGTCTTCATTTTATTTGTATCTCATTCAAACTTATACAGTATTTATATATCAATGAGAGCCCATTTCCTCTGGAAAACAAGCGACATCCGCCTTGTATGACTTAACTATGGCCATTGAATTGTCAAAATTGCTTTAATACAGTTTGTGAAGACAATACATCCGTCATTTACTATCTGATATTCACTAAACTTAGATGGTAGTTACATATTGATGAGAGCTCAGTTCCTTTCATAAACTAGCCATATCTGCCCATGCAAATGGTCAAAATTGCTTCAAAACAACTTGTGAACACAATACAGCTTTCATTTACTAACGGGCCTTTAACAAACTTAGAAAGTAGTTAAATGTTGATGAGAGCCTAATGCAATACTGGATTATGGCCCTTGAAATTGTCAAAATTGATATAAAAGAGCTTGTGAACAAAACAGAGCCTACATTTTATATCTGATCATCACCAAACTTAGATGGTAGTTTAATATTGATTACAGATTGGTTCCTTTCGAAGACAAGCCAGATCCATGCCACTACAGCATAGGCCCTCAAGGGCCTCTTGTTATTACTACTATTTCTTAATAATTGTCATACATTGTCATATCTTGTTTTAATCAGATTGGGATACAGCTATGTCAAGACAGTCCTGTTTAGGGAAGCATTGGTTGCAATGATGCAGAAGGTATTTATTACAAATTTTCTTAAAAGAAACTCTGACATTTTAATTTGGCTATTATCTGTCATTTGTTCATTTTGTCAGTCTACTACATTAAACTAAATTGGAAAAGCGGCACTAGATTATATGTGAAAAATGCCTTTGTTTTTCCTTGTTGATTTGTGGCTAATATGCTAGACTCTCATTCCGAAGGTCTAGTGTTCAAATCCCTTTTCTGCAGTGCTGTAAGTGTCTCCCACTCAACTAGAGGTCACAAACTGGACCATTCCAGGTAAGGCAAAAGGTTGTATACACTGAAAACGTTAAAGAACCAATGGGTCTTTTCTGAAAGAGAAAGGGTATCGCACACGGTCTCCCTTGTATCTAACTCTGTCTCTTTAATGTATCTATACCTGTCCTGTCAGATGCGTGTACACTAAATGTTGAACACTCTAAATGTGCCTATAGAAGCTAGAAACATTATGCTCGATCAGAGCAATGCGTATCTATGTAATGTTTTTGGTGTGCAATGTAATGTATATTGAGTGACAGTTTGGTTTTATTAATGGAGAGAAATCCATGCATGTATTCAACACCATTGTATTCTATCACGAACATCAATTTGGGTCATGATTAAAGTATTTAAAAACATTTACCTTTCTTGTCAATGAAAATAGTTATAAAAGAATATACTAATTTGCTTATGGCAATATATATTCTCATAATGAAAATTGTTTTATGTATAGGTGACTGACTGTGATTACAAGACAGCACAAGAATCAATGCAATTAACAGAAGCTAAAACAACTTTGTCGGCCGTAATGAAAGCTGTGCATCATCGTAAGTGTGTTTATCATTTAATGATTTTACATATAGGAATTTTAGACTTGTATGAGTACATTAATCTTAGAATGTCGGCCATATTTAACTGTAAATTTGGAGCAAATGTTGTACTTGCGTGAAAATGGCACTTGATAGTGCTTTTAATGTTGACCACTTTTCCTATTTACTTTTACATGTGTTAAGCATCTCACATGATAAGTTATTTGAGACAATTTAAAGTCACTGAATTATAAATTAATTTACACACCAGTTCTTGAAACAGAGTTATAAGTTAGTCAAAACGTTATGACATCGCAAAATAAGACAATCATTTAATAAATTGAAAATAAAAAGCTTAATTTGTACTATATACTTTTATTTTTATTTTACTTGGTCAATGTTGGCATTCATTTTTAGCTCGACTATTCGAAGAATATGAGAGATTTACTACTCGCCCCGGCGTCGGCGTGGGCGTCGGCGTCGGCGTCCGGTTAAAGTTTTATGGCAAGTTGGGATTTTTCTTTCTTTGTACTTTATCTAGGGCTTTTAATTGAAATACAGTTACATATCTACTACCTTGCTTCACATTGAATTGCTGAGTGTGACCCTTCTTTTTTGGGTAAAAAACATGATTTAATGCTATTTTGGGTGGTTAAATTTTTAGGGCAAGTTGGAATTTTCTTTTTTTTCTAAATCACTTGTGCTAGGGCATTCATATTTGGAATATAATTACATCTTATACCTTTCTCCACATCAAATGCTGAAGATGCTGACTGTGATATTTTAAGGGCAAAACACATGATTTATTCGATTTTTCTCAATAAGTACTTATGTTGAGGGTTTCTTATTTGGAATTCAATATCATCTTTTACCTGTCTCCACATTAAATACCGAAGATGCTGAGTGTGACATTCTTTAAGTGGTAAAACACATTATATTTGGTGGTAAAATGTTTGGGGCAAGTTGAAATTTATTTTTATTTTTTTCTAAATAACTACTTCTGCTAGGGCTTTCATATTTGGAATATAAATCACCTAATATCTTTCTTTATATTGTTTGCTGGCTTAATATACTTAGTGTGATCTTTTTTAGGTAAAAACATCATTTGGGGTGGTTAAACTTTAGGGCAAGTTGACATTTGTATTTTTATTTTTTAACTTTTTAATAAGTACTTAAGTAAGGGGTTTCTTATTTGGAATTCAGTAACATTTTATACATTTCTCCACATTAAATGCTGAAGATGCTGAGTGTGAGGTTCTTTTAGGTTTAAAAGACATCAATTTGTGGGGTTAAAGTTTAAGGGTAAGTATGCAGTTTCATCTTTTAGCTCGACTATTTGAAGACTAATTAGAGCTTTACTACTGGCCCAACACTTTGCAACCGCCCCGGTTTCAGCGTCTGGTTAATTGTTCAGGGAAAGCTGGCATTTTCATTGATTACTCCAATACCCTTCATTTATTCAAACCACTTCATACTTCACACAATTGTTAAGGACCATCACACAATCAGGTTATATAATTCCATTGTACCCTAAATATGGAGTAATGCGCCTTGACTGACTTAGGAAATTTGAATTTTTAAATTACCTATATTTAAATTAGGTATCTATTCATTTCCTTTTACATTTATAGTAAATAGGATTTAGTTGTTCTTAAGTACAATAAAATGTAATAGTGCTTTATGTGAATAAGCGGCATATAGTCCAGCGCGCTGTCCTCCGACAGCTCATGGTTCGTCTTAAAAAAAATTGGTTTAGTACATTTTTCTTCTTTCAGGTAAACAACTGAAACTCAAATATCCCCCTATTGAAAATGCCAAGAAGTGATTTTAAGGAGGAACCGTATAAATGATACATAATTAACCTTATACATGGAATGTTTGTGAATATGTACTTAATCAGACCACAGTGAATACACACTGGAGAGAAACCTTACATAAGTGTTTATATTCACACAAAAGATTATATACCGGACAACAGAACATCAAACTACAGACAATCATTATATAAGTGTTTAGTTTAAATGTTACACAAGATAATATATACTGGATAGAAACTTTATAAATGAGTTGATTGTGAAAGTTCATGTAGTAGGAAAGTAGTTTAACGTCACATAAGATAATACATAGTGAAGATTAACCTTGTACATGGGACGTGTGTGGATATGGACTTAATCAGACAACAGAGAATACACACTGGAGAGAAACATTATATAAGTGTTTATTTTAAATGTCACACAAGATAATATATACTGGCTAGAGACCTTATAAATGAGTTGATTGTGAAAGTTCATGTAGTAGAGAAGTAGTTTAACGTCACATAAGAGAACACATAATGGAGGTTAACCTTATACATGGGATGTTTCTTAATATGTTCTTAATCAAACAACAGAGAATACACACACTGAAGAGAAACCTTAATACGTGTTAAAATTTCATACAAGAGATCATATACTGGAGAGAGCCCTTATTAATGTGCCCATGGTGAAATTATATGTAGTAGAAAAGTAATACACAGAGAATACAATGAAAATGGGATGATTGTGAACTTGTATGTTGTAGAAAGGTTATTTAACGTCACATAAGATAATACATAATGTAGATTAACGTTATCCATGGGATGTTTTTGAATATGTTCTTAAGCAAACAACAGAAAATACACGCTGATGAGAAACCGTAATAATTGTTAAAATTTCACACAAGAGATTATATACTGGAGAGAGACCTTATTAGTGTGCCGATGGTGAAATTATATGTAGTAGAAAAGTAATTACACAGAGAATACACAATAGAGATTAACCGTTTTACATTGGATGTTTGTGAATATGTACTTTATCAGACAACATAGAATACACACTGGGGAGAAAGGTTATATTTAATTCTCAGAATAGAGATTATATACCATAGAGAGACCTTAAAAATGAGATGACTGTGAACTTGTGTGTTGTAGAAAGGTTATTTAACGTCATATAAGAGAGTACATAATGTAGATTAACCTTATACCTGGGTAGTTTTTGAATATGTTCTTAATCAAACAACAGAAAATAAAAACACTGATGAGAAACCTTTATACGTGTTAAAATTTCACACAACATATTATATACTGGAGAGAGACCTTTTTAGTGTGCCGATGGTGAAATTATGTGTAGTAGAACAGTAATACACAGAGAATACTCAATACAGATTAACCGTTTTACATTGGATGTTTGTGAATATGTACTTAATCAGACAACATAGAATACATACTGGGGATAAACTTTATATTTAATTCTCAGAATAGAGATTATATACCATAGAGAGACCTTAAAAATGAGATGATTGTGAACTTGTGTGTTGTAGAAAGGTTATTTAACGTCATATAAGAGAGTACATAATGTAGATTAACCTTATACATGGGATGTTTGTGAATATGTTCGTTATCAAACAACAGACAATACACACTGAAGAGAAAGAGAAACCGTAATAATTGTTTAAATCTCACACTAGAGACTATATACTGGAGAGAGACCTTATTAATGTGCCGATGGTGAAATTATATGTAGTAGAAAAGTAATACACAGATAAAACACAATAGAGATGAACCGTTATACATTGGATGTTTGTGAATATATACTTAATCAGACAACATAGAATACACACTGGGGAGAAACGTTATATTTAATTCTCAGAATAGAGATTATATACCATAGAGAGACCTTAAAAATGAGATGATTGTGAACTTGTGTGTTGTAGAAAGGTTATTTAACGTCATATAAGAGAGTACATAATGTAGATTAACCTTATACATGGGATGTTTGTGAATATGTTCGTTATCAAACAACAGACAATACACACTGAAGAGAAAGAGAAACCGTAATAATTGTTTAAATCTCACACTAGAGATTATATACTGGAGAGAGACCTTATTAATGTGCCGATGGTGAAATTATATGTAGTAGAAAAGTAATACACAGATAAAACACAATAGAGATGAACCGTTATACATTGGATGTTTGTGAATATGTACTTAATCAGACAACATAGAATACACACTGGGGAGAAACGTTATATTTAATTCTCAGAATAGAGATTATATACCATAGAGAGACCTTAAAAATGAGATGACTGTGAACTTGTGTGTTGTAGAAAGGTTATTTAACGTCATATAAGAGAGTACATAATGTAGATTAACCTTATACCTGGGTAGTTTTTGAATATGTTCTTAATCAAACAACAGACAATACACACTGAAGAGAAACCGTAATAATTGTTTAAATCTCACACTAGAGATTATATACTGGAGAGATACCTTATCAATGTGCCGATGGTGAAATTATATGTAGTATAAAAGTAATACACAGATAAAACACAAAAGAGATTAACCGTTATACATTGGATGTTTGTAAATATGTACTTTATCATGTAGTAGAGAAGTCATTTAACGTCATATAAGACAATACACACTGGAGAGAAACGTTATAAATATGAATTAATATGTATTGTATAGATATTTTAACGTCATTTAAGAGAAAACATAATTTAGATTAACCTCATAAATGTGAGGTTTGTGAATATACATGTATTGAGAAAGGTAATTCAATAAATCTCAATACATCATAGGGACAAAAAATATAAATGTGATGTTTGTGAATACACACGTAAACAGAATCACCATTTAATTGAACTCAAGAAAATACATACCTGAAAGAAAAGTTATAGATGTGATGTTTGTAAATATAACCAGAAACAGCAAATAATCAAAGACAAACGAATATACACTGGAGAGTAACCTTGTAGATGTAATGTTTGTGAATTGAGATGTTATAGAAAAGAAATTAAATATCACACATAATAAAAAGAAACGTTATGAATGTGATGTCTCTGAAAATGCATTTAATCGGACTCAAGAGGACACAATCTCAAGAGAAACCTTATAATTATGTTTTCTTTTAATATGCATGTAAGAAGTAAGGTCTGATAAAGATGCGTTAATATGTATCTGCAAGTGCACAAAGGTGCACAGTAGTTCAAATTCTATGATTTATTTTTTTCCAATGTCAATATGGTGAGTTTTGGTGATCGCCTTTTGTCCGTCGTCCGTCGTTCGTCGTCAGTCGCCCGTCGTCCGTCGTCAACAATTGCTTGTTAACACTCTAGAGGCAACATTTTGCATCAAATCTTGATAAAGGTTTATCAGAACCTTTATCTCAATAAGATCTTGGACAAGATCGAAACTGGGTCATGTGGGGTCAAACACTAGATCACTAAGTCAAATTTAAGGAAAATCTTGTTAACACTCTGGAGGCCACATCTTTGGCTTGAGAATGTTGAAACTTTGTCAGAATGTCTGTTTTAGTGATCTCTAGGCCAAGTGCGAAACTGTGTCATGTCCGGTCAAAAACTAGGTCACTAGGTCAAATTTAAGAAAATCTTGTTAAGACTCTGGAAGCCACGTTTTTTGCTTCAGCATGTTGAAATATTTTCAGAATGTTTGTCTTAGTGATCATTTAAGAACCACCATTACTTCATTCTAATTTTAAATTAAATGAAGATTTTGAATTTGAAAGAACAAATATTTCTAATGGGCTTAATAGTGTAGGGCAATCGGAAATTGCCATTTTTAAACCTCACCTTAGCAAAAAATGCTTCTTTTTGTGATTACATTTTGTTCGATGGCCATCGTGCGTCAACATCTTCTCTTTCACAAGTCTGTCAAATAAGCATTCTCTCAGTGTCCTCGCCAAAAGGTAGAAATGTTCCTTTCATAACTCGCTATGTGAACCTCTATCTGATTTAAAAACCATATTCATTAATTAAAAAAACAGGGTCGCCAGAGGGCGGGGCTGTTTTGCCTTAAAAATGGCACTACAGTGAAAAATTAAATAATCTTCTCTAAAAGTGGGGTGAAATTCTACATATTACTTCAAGTCATATAGCTGGAGCTACATTGTTTGGCTTGTGCATGTACCTAGCTGTTCCTCTAAATGTTGTGCAAATGATGCTTCTTTACTTACAAATTCTACCTATCCAGGGACTTTTAATTTGTTTTCGTGAAAAATAATGATATCTTCTTTGAAGCAATTAAAGCTGGAGTTTCCGTATCTCTTCTTAAATATTACTCATGATGGAATATTATTTTATTTTATTGAGAGATATAGTTTAACTTTGGTTAAG
This sequence comes from Serripes groenlandicus, assembly GCA_031761405.1. NCBI lineage: Eukaryota > Metazoa > Mollusca > Bivalvia > Cardiida > Cardiidae > Serripes > Serripes groenlandicus. The sequence goes on from JASEVX010000005.1 coordinate 37,471,175, forward strand.
AAAACTTCTCCAGTGAAGATAAAACTGTTGGTACTTTGCACTACTTAAGTAACCTAGTCATCCGTAAGAAATTGTAGAAACAGCAACTCTTGGGATTAAATTTGCCAAAATAAAACACTTCTAAAGAAGAAAAAAGTTAACAATTTAGAAAAATTGTTTCTTTTTCATTTTCATGTGTATTACGAAAGTTTAGAAAAGGTCAAAACATATCTTTTATTGAGTTCAATATGTTCTGGTACATACCAATTTAAAAAGTGTTTATACGATAGTACATTCTGTGCTTTTTCTTCACATTTCAATTTGCTTGTACATATTACCTTTTTTCACATTGAAATAAGTAGGAAAATGCACTGCATAAACTTGTTTTATGTTCGTGCATTTCACTCAAAAGAACATTTTGAGGCAGCAATCATTAGAATGCATATGCATGCATATATGGTAGTTAGTTTATCTTTAAAGTTTATTGACTAATTATGTCATATAAGAGTTGCCTAGTGACCTACAATATCCATTCAACCCAAATTATAAGCATTTATACTTATTTTACTATTAGATAACTATTTGTTAACTTACAATAGTCAAGCAATTTATCATTGTTAAAGTTTATGATTTTTACCAATTGCAAAACTGTTTGTTACTCAATTTACAATAGTATTGCAATTAATTAAGGTTTGAGTTACAAAGTTTAAGTTATGTTGTACTTTTTCAGGACATGAACAATGTTTTAAAAGAAATTGAAATGTAATTAAGACAAAAAGGGCATTTTCTATAGTCTTGTGCTGAATCCTGGCATATTACGTTTAATGCAACTGACAAACTTTGGCTCAGCATTTCATTCATCGTATGATGTTCAGAGGGAATTTGTTTATGTGCGTCATTCGTCATACTTTAAATGTAATTAATTTAAAAGTAGCCAGTTTTTTACTCAGCTGTGGACGAAGTTCAAGATGAGTTTTTGTGTTCACATTTTGTCCGTCATCTGTCCCTCGTGTGTCGTCCGTCGTCAACATTTGCCCTTATTGACAATCTACAGGCTACATTTTGCATCGGATCTTCATGAAAGTTTATCACAACAGACATTTATCTGTATTATATTTTGGACAAGCTTGTAAATGAGGTCAAAAACCAAAATCACTAGGTCGAATTGAAGGAAAGTCTTGTAAACATTTTAGAGGTCATATTTTCAATTTGAGCATGTTGAAACTTTACGATATGTAAGCTAAGCTCGAACATGGGTAATGTGTGGTCAAAAAGGAGTACACTAGTAGAGTGTTTGGCTTTAAAAGTTTAAATTTGGCCAGAAATATTGTTTCGATGATATCTAGGTCAAGTTCGAATATGGGTCATATTTCTTAACAAACTTTGTGACTAGGAAAATCTTGTTAAGACTAGATGCCGCATTTTTCGCTAAAGGAACTTGAAATTTGGTCGGAATGTTTATCTAAATGCCAAGTTCGATTATGAGTCAATCCATAATAAATAACAATTGATTATAGGTCACTAGGCCAAATTGAATGAAAATCTTATCAATACTCTTGAGGCCTTATTTCCATTTTTAGCATATTGAAACCTTTTTAGTATGTTTTTCTTGATGATATGTAGGTCAAGGTCGAACCTGATCATAATGGGTTAAAAAGTAGGTCCCTATCACAAAATAAGGGGAAATCTTGTTAACAACTTAGACTTAGGCAATTTTCAATTTTGTCAGAATATTTGTATTAAAGATATCTAGGTCAAGAGCGAATACGGTCACATTGAGTAAGAAACAAGGTAACTAGGCCAAATTATAGGAAAAAACTCTTTAGAAGCCGATTTGTTTGGGTAAAGCAGCTTGAACTTTGGTCAGTATAGTTATCTAAATAAAATCTAGTTTCGAAATCTAGTTCCAAGTTCGAATATGAGTCATGCCGGTTACTAGGTCAAATTGATGGAAATTCTTCTTTACAGCATTGATATTGCATGTTTAGCTTTACCATTTTGTAACTTTATCAAAATGTTTGTCTTCATGATTTGTATGTCAAGTTCGAACATGTTGGGTCAAAAAGTAGGTCACTAGGTCAAATTGAAGGAAAATCTTGTTGTTTTCATGATATCTAGTTCATTTTTCAATAAAACAAAAATAGATCACAAAGCTAAATAATGAAAAATCAGGTGAGCGCACTACGGCCACCATGACCCCTTTCTTTTAAAAACAGATGTATACTACGAAACACAAATACTGATATGACTGTGATTCTGGGGAAACTACTCAGCTCTAAAGGATGACTTCTGAGTACACTTACAACATTCTCACTGAACTCGTTGAAACATGTTCAGATATTTTGGAAAAACTTTAATTAGTAATATCAAAAGAGTTAAAACACCGACAAAAGGAAGATGTGCTGTTCGTGTGAATTTACTTGTTAACACTATCATTTCAAAGACGTTTTGTATGTGAACTGGAAAAGGGTTAAATCCCATGAAGAATAGTTTCTTCCATTTTCCAATATTAAATTTGTACAAATTGTATAAATCGCTATAATCAAGCAATTTCTCACTTTTTCAAAATGTTTCCGACATTACATTTTTTAAATGACGAGCCCCGGTAGCTAAGTCGGTAGGGGGCTGTCAATTCAGTGGTTTTAAGTTCGAATCCCAACTTTTTTTCCTACGTTTGACAAAAGTCAATGCGACATGCATCATTTGTCATCCACCCACGGACTATAAGTATATGTTGGAACGCAGCCAGTTGCTTGGGAAGAGTGTTAAATGGAGTACTGGTGTGCGAAAAACAGGAAAAACATGAGTACTGATGACTGAGAAACTGTTAAAATATATTTTCAATAAACTAAAATATTTGAAAAAAGGAGAAATTGCTAAAAGATCTATTTTTATTTTATTTTGTATCGTTTTCATCTCTTAGCAATAGTTTTAATGGATGTAAAATAATTTAATTCTTAAGGATAATTACCTTTAATTTAATTCTTTTAAATCGTATAGTAAATAAAATAGCAATATGGAAGTTATTCTCTTGTTTCTTTTCAGTTTATTTGAACCAAAATGAACCAAAAATCTCCTGCTACATTCGGATAAATGCCGTGTAGTTATCAGTCCCACATTACATTTGCAGTTAGTTAGGCCTTTTTAGCTCATATGTGCCTGAAGTGCAGGATGAGCTATTGTGATCACTTTTTGTCATAATTTCTCCTTGTAAAATGCGTGAAAATGACCCCTGATGTTTGTCAACGAATAAATTTCATCAAAACTATACGTTGACAATCATCACAGAACATTCTACTTCAGTTCAATCTCTCTCTACATACACAAATTCTAGTTGATTGCCTTCTTCTTTCGGGAATTGTTTTCTGGGACATGTTCACGTAGGAATCATCACCTGTACAAATATTCGGGTAAACAGACCCTAAAACCGTACCATGCATACAATAACACCTGATGTGTGTCAAAGTATAAATTTTGAATGTTGAAATAATATCACAGGACAGTCTACTTCAGTTCAATCTTTCCATACACAGGTCCTACTTGATTGCTTTATGCATGCATGAAATGCATTAAAGGGCGCGTACACGTATGAAATGATCACATATACACACGTTCTTATAACAGACCGTAAATACATAACATTCGTGAAAATGACCCATGATGTTTGTCAACGTATAAAACACTCAACAATATACGTTGACAAACATCACAGGAGATTCTAATTCAGTTCAAGTTCCTCATCAGCATACTCTCGTAAATGGCTTTCTTCGTGGATGAAATATATTGAAGGGCGCGCACTAATAAGGAACATATACCAAATATATATCATTCATTAAAGTGACTCTTAATGTTTGTCAACGAATATCATGCATGATAATTACCCCTGATGTTTGTCAACGAATAAACTCACAACAAATATACGTTCACAAAAATCAGAGGAAATTCGTATTTAGTTCAATATCTCCCTCCATACACAGGTTCTAGCTGATGGCTTTCTTTGTAGGGCAAATGAATTAGGAGGCATATCCACGTATGAAATTATCACAAATTCAAACATTTTGATGAACAGACTTTAAATACATATCATGCACGAAAATCACTGCTGAACTTTGTCAACGTATAACACAATCCAAAATATACGTTGACAAACATCACATTACACATGAAAAACATCAGAGGGCATTGTCATGCCTAAAACGAATTTGGGGTCTATTCACAAGTTTGAATGAATATGTGATCATTGCATATGTGTTCGTGTCCTTCAATACAATTCCCCATGCAGAAAGCCATCAACAAGAATCTATGTATGGAGAGATTGAACTGAAGAAAAATGTCCTGTGATGTTTTTCAACGTATATCTTTGGTGAGTTTTATACTTTGACAAACACAAGTTGTCATTTTTTTGCATGATATATATTTAGGGTCTGTTCACCAGAATCTTTGTATATATATATGATCCTTTCATATGTGTGTACGCGCCCTTAATTACATTTCCACCGGGAAGAAGGCCATCAACTAGAATATGTGTTTGGAGAAATCGACTCGAAGTAGAATGTCCTGTGATGTTTGTCAACGTACAATTTTGTGACATAACAATCATCAGGGGTATTTTTTACGCACGCATGTTATGTATTTAGGGTCTTATCATAAATAAGTACGTTTTGTAGATATGATAATTCCATACATGTATGCGCCCTACAGTAAACCCCCCCCCCCCCCCCCCCCCCCCCCCCAAATCAATAAAAAAGCAATCAACTAGAACATGTGTATAGAGAGATTGAACTGAAGTAGAATGTCCTGTGATGTTTGTCAACGTATATTTTGGGTGAGGGTTATATATTGACAAACATCACGGGTAACTTTCACGCCTGTGATGTATTTAAGATATGTTCATAGGTATGTTCATAGGTATGTTTATAAATGTGATCATTTCCTTTGTGTACGCGGACTACAATACGAATGCAGAAAGCCATCTACGAGGATCAGTGTTTGAAGAGATTGAACTGAAGTAAAAAATCCTGGGATGTTTGCCAGTGTATATCATTGGTGTTATACGCTGACAAAGATAAGGGGTCATTTTTTATTATTGACATGAATTTGGTATATGTTCATTAGTATGTGTGTTTATGTGATCATGTCACACGTGTACGCGCCTTAAATACATTTCCTCCACGAAGAAGCCATCTACGAAAAGCTTAAACTGAAGTACAATCTCCTGTGATGTTTTTCAACGTATATTGTTGAGTGCTGTATACGTTGACACACATCAGGGGTCATTTTCACGCATGTTGTGTATTTGGGATATGTTCACCAGAATGTGTTTATATGTGAACATTTGATAAGTGTACGCCATACAATACATTTCTCCTACGAATACGCGAACAAAGTCATCACCTAGAACCTAAGAATGTATGGATATATTGAACTGAAGTATAATGTCCTGTGATGTTTGTCTTTGTATTGTAACGTGCACCGCCCTAACGCCATCGCGGTCATCCATCCAGGTACTAACTGCGATGAACGTTGCTTAACTTAAACGAAAGGTATACCACTCTACCAACGTTGCTATAAAAGCCGGCTTCTACGACAAAGCCGTAAAAGTGATATTTAAACCTATACCCCGTTCCCGTTACAGTATGTTTTGGTGTTTATACTCTGACAAACGTCAGGGATCATTTGCACACATAAGTACATGTTTCTTTGTAATTAATTCCTACTTGTTCGTGCCCTGCAATGCGTTTCCCACACAGAAAGCCGTTAACTAGAATCGGGGTATAGAGAGATTCAACTGGAGGAGAATGACCTGTGATGTTTGTCATGTTATACGTTGACAAAAATCAGTAGTCGTTTTCACACATGGTAGGTATTTAGGGTCTGGTTATATGTACATATATGTGTAAATATGATCATTTTATAAGTGTTCGTGCCCTACAATGTATTTCTTCATACATAAAGCCATCAACGAAAATCAGTGTATAGAGATAGTGAACCGAAGGAGAATGTCCTGTGATGTTTGTCAACGTATATTTTTGGTGAAATTTATACGTTCGCAAACATTAGGGGTCGTTTTCACGCATATGGGTAAACTTTCTTTCCGACGTTTGAATCAGTGTATTGACAGATTGAACTGAAGTAGAATGTCCTGTGATGTTTGTCAATGTTTATTTTTGGTGAAATTTATACGTTGACATACATCAGGGGTCGTTTTCATGCATGCTATGTATTTGGGGTCTGGTTTGTGCACAATAATGCAATTCCCCCATGCATAAAGCCACAATCTAGAATCAGTGTATTGAGAGATAGAACTGAAGTAGAATATCCTGTGATGTTTTTCAGTGTATATCTTCGGTGAAATTTATACGTTGACAAACATCAGGGGTCGTTTTCATGCATGCTATGTTTTTGGGGTCTGGTCATATGTTAATGTGTTTGTGATCATTGTATACGTGTTTGTGCCCTATAATGCATTTCCCCCATGTATTAAAAGCACAATCTAGAATTAGTTGCATGGAGAGATTGAACTGAAGGAGAATGTCCTGTGATGTTTGTCAACGTATATTTTTTGTGAAATGTATACGTTGGCAAACATCAGGGGTCTTTTTCACGCATATATTATGCGTTTAAGGTCAGTTCATATTTACGTGTATATATGTGATTATTTCAATCCAGACTGTGCCCTACAATGCATTTCCCCCATGCAGAAAGCCATCAACTAGAATCAGTGTATGGAGATATTGATCTGAAGGAGAATTACCTGTGATGTTTGTCAACGTATATATTTGGTTTACGTTATACTTTGACAAACATCAGAGGTCATTTCCAAGCTTTACCTAGAAACAGTGTATGGAGATATTGATCTGAAGGAGAATGACCTGTGATGTTTGTCAACGTATAGTTTTGGTGAAATGTATACTTGACAAACATCAGAGGTCATTTCAAAGTTTTACCTAGAAACAGGTGTATGGAGATATTGATCTGAAGGAGAATGACCTGTGATGTTTGTCAACGTATATATTTGGTTTACGTTATACTTTGACAAACATCAGGGGTCATTTCAAAGCTTTACTAGAAACAGTGTATGGAGATATTGATCTGAAGGAGAATGACCTGTGATGTTTGTCAACGTATAGTTTTGGTGAAATGTATACTTTGACAAACATCAGAGGTCATTTCAAAGTTTTACCTAGAAACAGTGTATGGAGATATTGATCTGAAGGAGAATGACCTGTGATGTTTGTCAACGTATATATTTGGTTTACGTTATACTTTGACAAACATCAGGGGTCATTTCAAAGCTTTACCTAGAAACAGTGTATGGAGATATTGATCTGAAGGAGAATGACCTGTGATGTTTGTCAACGTATAGTTTGGTTTACGTTATACTTTGACAAACATCAGAGGTCATTTCAAAGCTTTACCTAGAAACAGTGTATGGAGATATTGATCTGAAGGAGAATTACCTGTGATGTTTGTCAACGTATATATTTGGTTTAAGTTATACTTTGACAAACATCAGGGGTCATTTCAAAGCTTTATCTAGAAACAGTGTATGGAGATATTCATCTGAAGGAGAATGACCTGTGATGTTTGTCAACGTATAGTTTGGTTTACGTTATACTTTGACAAACATCAGAGGTCATTTCAAAGCTTTACCTAGAAACAGTGTATGGAGATATTGATCTGAAGGAGATTGACCTGTGATGTTTGTCAACGTATATATTTGGTTTACGTTATACTTTGACAAACATCAGGGGTCATTTCAAAGCTTTACCTAGAAACAGTGTATGGAGATATTGATCTGAAGGAGAATGACCTGTGATGTTTGTCAACGTATAGTTTTGGTGAAATGTATACTTTGACAAACATCAGAGGTCATTTCAAAGTTTTACCTAGAAACAGTGTATGGAGATATTGATCTGAAGGAGAATGACCTGTGATGTTTGTCAACGTATATATTTGGTTTACGTTATACTTTGACAAACATCAGGGGGCATTTCAAAGCTTTACCTAGAAACAGTGTATGGAGATATTGATCTGAAGGAGAATGACCTGTGATGTTTGTCAACGTATAGTTTTGGTGAAATGTATACTTTGACAAACATCAGAGGTCATTTCAAAGTTTTACCTAGAAACAGTGTATGGAGATATTGATCTGAAGGAGAATGACCTGTGATGTTTGTCAACGTATATATTTGGTTTACGTTATACTTTGACAAACATCAGAGGTCATTTCAAAGCTTTACCTAGAAACAGTGTATGGAGATATTGATCTGAAGGAGAATGACCTGTGATGTTTGTCAACGTATATATTTGGTTTACGTTATACTTTGACAAACATCAGGGTCATTTCAAAGCTTTACCTAGAAACAGTGTATGGAGATATTGATCTGAAGGAGAATGACCTGTGATGTTTGTCAACGTATATATTTGGTTTACGTTATACTTTGACAAACATCAGGGGTCATTTCCAAGCTTTACCTAGAAACAGTGTATGGAGATATTGATCTGAAGGAGAATGACCTGTGATGTTTGTCAACGTATAGTTTTGGTGAAATGTATACTTTGAAAAACATCAGAGGTCATTTCAAAGTTTTACCTAGAAACAGTGTATGGAGATATTGATCTGAAGGAGAATGACCTGTGATGTTTGTCAACGTATATATTTGGTTTACGTTATACTTTGACAAACATCAGGGGTCATTTCCAAGCTTTACCTAGAAACAGTGTATGGAGATATTGATCTGAAGGAGAATGACCTGTGATGTTTGTCAACGTATAGTTTTGGTGAAATGTATACTTTGACAAACATCAGAGGTCATTTCAAAGTTTTACCTAGAAACAGTGTATGGAGATATTGATCTGAAGGAGAATGACCTGTGATGTTTGTCAACGTATATATTTGGTTTACGTTATACTTTGACAAACATCAGGTCATTTCAAGCTTTACCTAGAAACAGTGTATGGAGATATTGATCTGAAGGAGAATGACCTGTGATGTTTGTCAACGTATATATTTGGTTACGTTATACTTTGACAAACATCAGGGGTCATTTCAAAGCTTTACCTAGAAACAGTGTATGGAGATATTGATCTGAAGGAGAATGACCTGTGATGTTTGTCAACGTATAGTTTGGTGAAATGTATACTTTGACAAACATCAGAGGTCATTTCAAAGTTTTACCTAGAAACAGTGTATGGAGATATTGATCTGAAGGAGAATGACCTGTGATGTTTGTCAACGTATATATTTGGTTTACGTTATACTTTGACAAACATCAGGGGTCATTTCAAAGCTTTACCTAGAAACAGTGTATGGAGATATTGATCTGAAGGAGAATTACCTGTGATGTTTGTCAACGTATAGTTTTGGTGAAATGTATACTTTGACAAACATCAGAGGTCATTTCAAAGTTTTACCTAGAAACAGTGTATGGAGATATTGATCTGAAGGAGAATGACCTGTGATGTTTGTCAACGTATATATTTGGTTTACGTTATACTTTGACAAACATCAGGGGTCATTTCAAAGCTTTACCTAGAAACAGTGTATGGAGATATTCATCTGAAGGAGAATGACCTGTGATGTTTGTCAACGTATAGTTTGGTTTACGTTATACTTTGACAAACATCAGAGGTCATTTCCAAGCTTTACCTAGAAACAGTGTATGGAGATATTGATCTGAAGGAGAATGACCTGTGATGTTTGTCAACGTATATATTTGTTTACGTTATACTTTGACAAACATCAGAGGTCATTTCCAAGCTTTACCTAGAAACAGTGTATGGAGATATTGATCTGAAGGAGAATGACCTGTGATGTTTGTTAACGTATAGTTTTGGTTTACGTTATATTTTGACAAACATCAGAGGTCATTTCCAAGCTTTACCTAGAAACAGTGTATGGAGATATTGATCTGAAGGAGAATGACCTGTGATGTTTGTCAACGTATAGTTTTGGTTTACGTTATACTTTGACAAACATCAGAGATCATTTCAAAGTTTTACCTAGAAACAGTGTATATAGATATTGATCTGAAGGATAATTACCTGTGATGTTTGTCAACGTATATATTGGGTTTACGTTATATTTTGACAAACATCAGAGGTCATTTCAAAGCTTTACCTAGAAACAGTGTATGGAGATATTGATCTGAAGGAGAATTACCTGTGACGTTTGTCAACGTATATATTTGGTTTACGTTATACTTTGACAAACATCAGGGGTCATTTCCAAGCTTTACCTAGAAACAGTGTATGGAGATATTGATCTGAAGGAGAATGACCTGTGATGTTTGTCAACGTATAGTTTTGGTTTACGTTATACTTTGACAAACATCAGAGGTCATTTCAAAGCTTTACCTAGAAACAGTGTATGGAGATATTGATCTGAAGGAGAATTACCTGTGATGTTTGTCAACGTATATATTTGGTTTACGTTATACTTTGACAAACATCAGAGGTCATTTCAAAGCTTTACCTAGAAACAGTGTATGGAGATATTGATCTGAAGGAGAATTACCTGTGATGTTTGTCAACGTATAGTTTTGTTTACGTTATACTTTTACAAACGTCAGGGGTCAATTTCAATGCTTTACCTAGAAACACTGTATGGAGATATTCACCTGAAGGAGAATGTACTGTGATGTTTGTCAACGTATTGCTTTGGTTTACTTCATACGTTGGTAAACACCAGGGATAATCTCCACGCATATGTTGTCTACTTAGGATCTGTTAATATATACGTGTGTATATGTGATCGTTTCATACGTGTTCGTGCCCTACAATGCATTTCCTCATACAGAAAGCCATTAACTAGAATAAGTGAATGTCCCGTGATGTTTGTTAACGTATATATTGGTTAACTGTATACGTTGACAAACATCAGGGGTCATTTTTACGCATTTTATGTATTTAGGGTTTGTTCATAAGTACGTGTCTATATATGATCCTTTTTTTACGTGTTCGTGCACTTATAATGCATTTTCCTCATGCAGAAAGCCATCGACTACAATCAGTGTATGGAGAGATTGAGCTGAAGCAGAATGTCCTGTGATGTTTGTCAACGTATATTTCTGGTGAAATTTATACGTTGACAAACATCAGAGGTCGTTTTCATGCATGTTATGTATTAAGGGTCTGGTCATAGATACATGTGTATATGTGATCATTGTATACGTGTTCGTGCCCTACAATGCATTTCCCCCATGAAGAAAGCCGTCAACTAGTAATCAGTGTATGGAGACATTGAACTGAAGGAGAATGTCCTGTGATGTTTGTCAACGTATAGTTTTGGTTCATAAGTACGTGTGTATAATTTGGTGATCATTGTATACCTGTTCGTTGCCCTACAAAGCATTGCCAACATACCGAAAGCCAACAACTAGAATCAGTGTATGGATAGATGGGAGAGATTGAACTGAAGGAGAATGTCCTGTGATGTTTGGCAACGTATAGTTTTGGTTAACTCTATACGTGGCCAAACCGGGCAAACATCAGGGGTCATTTTCACGCATAAGTTATGTATTTAGGGTCTGTGAATATGTACGTGTGTATATGTGATAATTAAATACGAGTTCGTGCCCTACAATGCATTTCCTGACCATCCTCTAGAATCAGTGTATAGAGAGATTGATCTGAAGAGAATGTCCTGTGATGTTTGTCAACGTATATCTTTTGGTGTATTTGACCAAACATCAGGAGTCGTTTGTATGCATGATATGTATTTAGGGTTTGTTCATAAGTATATATGTGATCATCTACACGTGTTCGTGCCCTCACAATGCATTTCCTCCATGCAGAAGGCCATTAACTAGAATCAGTGTAAGGAGAGATTGATCTGAAGAAGATGTCCTGTGATGTTTGTCAACGTATAATTTTTGGTGAAATTTATACGGTGACAAACATCAGGGGTCGTTTTCATGCAAGATTTGTATTTAGGGTCTGGTCCAAAGTACTTGTGTATATCTGATCATTGTATACCTACCTGTTCGTGTCCTACAATGTATTTCCACCCATGAAGAAGCCGTCAACTAGTAATCAGGTGTATGGAGACATTGAACCGAAAGAGAATGTCCTGTGATGTTTGTCAACGTATAGTTTTGGGTCATACATAAGTACGTGTGTATAATTATGTGATCATTGTATACCTGTTCGTGCCCTACAAAGCATTTCCCCATGCAAAAAGCCATCAACTAGAGCCAGTGTATGGAGAGGGTGGAGAGATGGAGAGATGGAATTGAAGAAAAAATGTCCTGTGTTGTTTGGCAACGTATAGGTTTAGTTAACTCTATACGTGGACAAACATCAGGGGTCATTTTCACGCATAAGTTATGTATTTAGGGTCTGTGAATATGTGCGTGTGTATATGTGATAATTTCATACGAGTTCGTGCCCTACATTGCATTTCCAGACCTTCCTCTAGAATCAGTGTATAGAGAGATTGAACTGAAGGAGAATGTCCTTGTGATGTTTGTCAACGTATAATTTTGGTGAAATTTATACGTTGACAACATCAGAGGTCGGTTTCATGCATGATATGTATTTAGGGGTCTGGTCATAAGTACGTGTGTATATGTGATAATGGTATACGTGTCCCTGCCTACAATGCACACCACCCCCCCACCCTCCAAGCAGAAAGCCACCAACTATAATTAGTGTACTAGAGAGATTGTGTTGTTTTGGTTAACTGTAAACGTTGAACAAACACCCAGGTGTCATTTATACGATTACTCAGTAACGCTAATCATATCACCTCACTGATGAATTAGATGATAGGTACTGAGTATCTTAACAATACCCCTGGTGTTATGTAAATACCATAACGTAACCCAAACAACCCACTCACTAATCACACTAATATATTTGTGCATTCTGCAATTGAGGGGGTGTGGGGTTAGAGTATCAATTATTGCATTGCTTACCAATATCACCATCATACACACTACCTAATGACCAGACCCTAACAACATAATCATGCATGAAACGACCTCTGATGTTTGTCAACGTATAAATTCACCAACAAATATACCGTTGACAACATCCTCACAGGACAATCTCCTTCAGTCAATCTCTTATACACTGATCTAGAGGAAGGTATGGACACTGCATGTACTGGCACGAACTCGAATTACAATATCACAAACCACGCCTCATATTCACAGACCCTAAAAACCTAACATATGCGTGAAAATGACCCCTGAGTTTGTCCCGTATAAGAGTTAACCTAAAACCATACTCTGCCAAACCAACACAGGACATTTTCTTCCAATTCCCAACACTCCACTCTCAACCCTCTCCATACACTGGCTCTAGTTGATGGCTATTATGCATGGGGAAATGCTATTGTAGGGCACGAACAGTATACAATGATCACATAATTATACACGTACTTATGTATGACCCAAAACTATACGTTGACAAACATACAAGGACATTCTCTTTCGGTTCAATGTCTACATACACCGATTACTAGTTGACGGCTTTCTTCATGGGGAAATACATTGTAGGACACGAACAGGTAGGTATACAATGATCAGATATACACAAGAACTTTGGACCAGACCCTACATACAACATCTTGCATGAAAACGACCCCTGATGTTTGTCACCGTATAAATTTCACCAACAAATATACGTTGCCAAACAACAGGACATCTTCTTCAGAATCACAATCTCTCCTTACACTGATCTAGTTAATGGCCTTCTGCATGGAGGAAATGCATTGTGAGGGCACGAACACTATGTGAGATGATACATCATATACTAATGAACAAACCCTAACTCAATCAATGCATACAACGACTCCTGAAGTATTGTCAAATACACCAAAAGATATACGATGTACAAACATCACAGGACATTCTCTCAGATCAATCCTCTATACAAGATTCTAGAGTAAGGTCAGGGAAATTCAATGTAGGGCACGAACTCGTATATAATTATCACATAACCACGTACACTATTCACATACCTAAATACATAATTATGCGTGAAAATGCACCCTGATGTTTGCCCGGTTTGGCACAGTATAGAGTTAACACAAAACTATACGTTGCCAAACATCACAGGACCATTCTCATCAGTACAATCTCTCATCTAACCATACACTGATTCTAGTTGTTGGCTTTCGGTATGTTGGCAATGCTTTGTAGGGCACGAACAGGTATACAATGATCACAAATTATACACACGTACTTATGAACCAAAACTATACGTTGACAAACATCACAGGACATTCTCCTTCAGTTCAATGTCTCCATACACTGATTACTAGTTGACTGCTTTCTTCATGGGGGAAATGCATTGTAGGGCACGAACACGTATACAATGATCACATATACACATGTATCTATGACCAGACCCTTAATACATAACATGCCATGAAAACGACCTTGATGTTAGTCAACGTATAAATTTCACCGAACATATACAGTTGACAACATCACAGGACATCTGCTTCAGCTCAATCTCTCCATACACTGATTGTATTCGAATGCTTTCAGCATGAGGAAATGCATTATAAGGCACGAACACGTAAAAAAGGATCATATATAGACACGTACCTTATGAACAAACCTAAATACATAAAATGCGTAAAAATGACCCCTGATGTTGTCAACGTATACAGTTAACCAAATATATACGTTAACAAACATCACGGGACATTCACTTATTTCTAGTTAATGGCTTTCTGTATGAGGGAAATGCATTGTAGGGCACGAACACGTATGAAACGATCACATATACACACGTATATATTAACAGATCCTAAGTAGACAACATATGCGTGGAGATTATCCCTGGTGTTTACCAACGTATGAAGTAAACCAAAGCAATACGTTGACAAACATCACAGGACATTCTCCTTCAGGTGAATATCTACATACAGTGTTTCTAGGTAAAAGCATTGAAATTGACCCTGACGTTTGTAAAAGTATAACGTAAACCAAAACTATACGTTGACAAACATCACAGGTAATTCTCCTTAAGATCAATATCTCCATACACTGTTTCTAGGTAAAGCTTGAAATGACCTCTGATGTTTGTCAAAGTATAACGTAAACCAATATATACGTTGACAAACATCACAGGTAATTCTCCTTCAGATCAATATCTCCATACACTGTTTCTAGGTAAAGCTTTGAAATGACTCTGATGTTTGTCAAAGTATAACGTAAACCAAAACTATACGTTGACAAACATCACAGGTCATTCTCCTTCAGATCAATATCTCCATACACTGTTTCTAGGTAAAGCTTGGAAATGACCCCTGATGTTTGTCAAAGTATAACGTAAACCAAATATATACGTTGACAAACGTCACAGGTAATTCTCCTTCAGATCAATATCTCCATACACTGTTTCTAGGTAAAGCTTTGAAATGACCTCTGATGTTTGTCAAAATATAACGTAAACCAATATATACGTTGACAAACATCACAGGTAATTATCCTTCAGATCAATATCTATATACACTGTTCTAGAGTAAACTTTGAAATGACTCTCTGATGTTTGTCAAAGTATAACGTAAACCAAAACTATACGTTGACAAACATCACAGGTCATTCTCCTTCAGATCAATATCTCCATACACTGTTCTAGGTAAAGCTTGGAAATGACCTCTGATGTTTGTCAAAATATAACGTAAAACCAAAAACTATACGTTAACAAACATCACAGGTCATTTCTCCTTCAGATCAATATCTCCATACACTGTTTCTAGGTAAAGCTTGGAAATGACCTCTGATGTTTGTCAAAGTATAACGTAAACAAATATATACGTTGACAAACATCACAGGTCATTCTCCTTCAGATCAATATCTCCATACACTGTTTCTAGGTAAAGCTTGGAAATGACCTCTGATGTTTGTCAAAGTATAACGTAAACCAAACTATACGTTGACAAACATCACAGGTCATTCTCCTTCAGATGAATATCTCCATACACTGTTTCTAGGTAAAGCTTTGAAATGACCCCTGATGTTTGTCAAAGTATAACGTAAACCAAATACTATACGTTGACAAACATCACAGGTCATTCTCCTTCAGATCAATATCTCCATACACTGTTTCTAGGTAAAACTTTGAAATGACCTCTGATGTTTGTCAAAGTATACATTTCACCAAAACTATACGTTGACAAACATCACAGGTAATTCTCCTTCAGATCAATATCTCCATACACTGTTTCTAGGTAAAGCTTTGAAATGACCCCTGATGTTTGTCAAAGTATAACGTAAACCAAATATATACGTTGACAAACATCACAGGTCATTCTCCTTCAGATCAATATCTCCATACACTGTTCTAGGTAAACTTTGAAATGACCTCTGATGTTTGTCAAAGTATACATTTCACCAAAACTATACGATGACAAACATCACAGGTCATTCTCCTTCAGATCAATATCTCCATACACTGTTTCTAGGTAAAGCTTTGAAATGACCCTGATGTTTGTCAAAGTATAACGTAAACCAAATATATACGTTGACAAACATCACAGGTCATTCTCCTTCAGATCAATATCTCCATACACTGTTTTCTAGGTAAAGCTTTGAAATGACCTCTGATGTTTGTCAAAGTATAACGTAAACCAAATATATACGTTGACAAACATCACAGGTCATTCTCCTTCAGATCAATATCTCCATACACTGTTTCTAGGTAAAACTTTGAAATGACCTCTGATGTTTGTCAAAGTATACACTTTCACCAAAACTATACGTTGACAAACATCACAGGTCATTCTCCTTCAGATCAATATCTCCATACACTGTTTCTAGGTAAAGCTTGGAAATGACCCCTTGATGTTTGTCAAAGTATAACGTAAACCAAATATATACGTTGACAAACATCACAGGTCATTCTCCTTCAGATCAATATCTCCATACACTGTTTCTAGGTAAAACTTTGAAATGACCTCTGATGTTTTTCAAAGTATACATTTCACCAAAACTATACGTTGACAAACATCACAGGTCATTCTCCTTCAGATCAATATCTCCATACACTGTTTCTAGGTAAAGCTTGGAAATGACCCCTGATGTTTGTCAAAGTATAACGTAAACCAAATATATACGTTGACAAACATCACAGGTCATTCTCCTTCAGATCAATATCTCCATACACTGTTTCTAGGTAAAGCTTTGAAATGACCCTGATGTTTGTCAAAGTATAACGTAACCAAATATATACGTTGACAAACATCACAGGTCATTCTCCTTCAGATCAATATCTCCATACACTGTTTCTAGGTAAAGCTTTGAAATGACCTCTGATGTTTGTCAAAGTATAACGTAAACCAAATATATACGTTGACAAACATCACAGGTCATTCTCCTTCAGATCAATATCTCCATACACTGTTTCTAGGTAAAACTTTGAAATGACCTCTGATGTTTGTCAAAGTATACATTTCACCAAAAACTATACGTTGACAAACATCACAGGTCATTCTCCTCAGATCAATATCTCCATACACTGTTTCTAGGTAAAGCTTTTGAAATGCACCCCTGATGTTTGTCAAAGTATAACGTAAACCAAATATATACGTTGACAAACATCACAGGTCATTCTCCTTCAGATCAATATCTCCATACACTGTTTCTAGGTAAAACTTTGAAATGACCTCTGATGTTTGTCAAAGTATACATTTCACCAAAATATACGTTGACAAACATCACAGAAGTCATTCTCCTTCAGATCAATATCTCCATACACATGTTTCTAGGTAAAGCTTTGAAATGACCCCTGATGTTTGTCAAAGTATAAAGTAAACCAAATATATACGTTGACAAACATCACAGGTCAATCTCCTTCACT